>CAJHQQ010002027.1:0-74877 GCA_905132885.1 Moricandia moricandioides
ATTTTATTAACATCTTTTTCATTCAAGAGGAAAAGATATCAAGAAATTATATGATCTTTAAGCCTCGGAGCACAGAAAAATGGAATTTAATATTTTACGTTGTAAATTCTTGATCATATATGTGAGAGACTAGATAATTCATATTTTATTTGACTCTGAAATAAGAATGATGAACTATTTAGTTATCACACAAAGGATTATTTCAGAGAATCAATCGATTGAGTCAAGTCACATATTGATGGGAAGAATCATTTAGTAGATATTATCTAAAATTTATTGAAATTTAATCTTTGAGGTTAGTTCCTGGATTTTGCGATTAAAACGACAAAACTTTGAAAGTGTGACCATATTTTTTATAGGCATTGAAGATGTAAGGAATATAAAGAAAGTTTTTTTGGATTAGGGATTCTTATATATAAGGAAATTTATTATTGGGGTTTTTTCCTGAATATTTCACGACTTCTAAACTTTATAAGTTTCAAGATGTATTTCTAGGCTTATTTTTAAGTTTGATAATTTTTGTTCAATATCCATACACAAGCATTTATTAACCAAATGATTGGGGTCCTATTCAATTAGTTTAAGCAAAAAGATCACTAATTCTACTTTTGAATCTTTAGAGTTCCATTAAGATGTATTCTAGAGTTTTCAGGTTTTTGAGCATATCTAAAGACTTATTATGTGAACAAAAGATCAACTCCCATAAAGATTAAAATCTACACGATAATTAATTTGGTTCACCATAGGAACTAATCTGTTGTCTAATTTGTCTCCTAAAAGAGTAGGAAGGCACACAACTGGGAATTTTTCTTTTCCAGTTGGTTAGAAAATCTTCATACGGGTAAAACTCTAGTAAGAATAGTATAGTACCTTGAGGAACACATAAAGTTTTTGCATTTAAGTTTGAGAAGTCCTCAGCAATTTTAATTATACTCTAAGGACTGAAGGATCTCTTATAATGCAAGATGGGTATACGACTAAATGTAGCAAAACAATCTTGAAGGATTTCGAGATTATCTAGAGATAGACACATTATCTTCATCACATATTTATTGAAAATCGAGGCATTCTGTAATATGCTGACGGATTAGGAAAATAATCCAACCACCCCTTTAAGATGTCCCGAAAAACCAACAGCTAAGAGGAGTTCAACATACCGGTATTATTTAATTTGACTCATTTGGTACTACTATAGGCGTTTGCTGACAAAATTTTATTTTTTGAGGAAAAAGCTTAAAAATATTAATATTCAAATATACAATAAACATATTCGGTTCATAAACTGATGATGAGTTAAACCAATGATTTGACTACATTGGATTATGATTATGTCCAAGAATTCAGGAACTTGAGAATTAATTGACAATAACTTGATGGTTTATGCCAATCAAACGATTTACTATTATAGATATAATTTTGATCAGAAGACATCTCACTAATGTTGAAATTCGTTGGCTAGGGATATTATTTAAATGTACCACTGATAATAAGGGCCAAGAACCATTTCCCACTTGAAGGAAGGTAGAACCCATCTTATTATCCCTTAGCACAATAATTTGATTGGATATTCACACATTAGCCTAAAAAAGTATGTTTTCTGAAAATATTTTGAAACCCATCAAGCCCAAGGCTTTTCTTGGAACTTTAGAATATGAATAAAATACACTTTGGCATGATATTAATTGGTCGTTTCATATCAGAAAGAAGGTTAGACCCATTTCCCACTCGGTGGTCGAACACTCAAAAGAGCACATCATAACCTGCTTGCTACATCTTGTCCAAAGATGAGTGCCAATATCAGCTCGTTCCAGAATAGTGTCAGTCCAGCTCACTTCAGTATTTTAGATCATCAAGAATAAATGTCAGTTCAACTACAACTGAGTAAATAACCGCTCAATCCACGCACAATTAGATATGTAAGTTGTCCACTTATTGAATATAGCTCGAACAATCCTATAGAACCAAGGCGCATACATTCCACTCCCTCTTCCAAAGAGATATTTGACACCTCAAATCTATTTCCATTTTAAAAGGGGAAAATGAATTATACAAAAAAGATTTAAAGATATTAAATTCTTGAGAAGGAAATTTGAAAGAAAACTTCCTGAAATGAATAGATTGAGATCTCTGACTCCAGATGTCGTTTGAAGATGAATTGAAAATCGGTTAGCTCCAATTGAGGCAAAATGTAGAAACTGGTTTTGAGTTTTGGAGAAAATGGATCATAAACGTCATATTATCGTGAGTCAATAATCTCACATGATATTAGATTTCTGTAAACTTAGAGAGATCCACATTTTTATTCTAGATTGGAATATTTGTCTCAGGCATCTTATATATTCCATTGGGCCTCGAAACATCCTTCAAAAAAGCTGGTTAATCGCAAGATAGACGGCACTATGGAACTCGGATATTAAAAAAAATTCGTTTAATTATCGCGTAGAAGATTATTCTATATGTATTCCAAGGCTCAGTGAATCTTGATGAATTGTCTATTTAGTAAATTGGGATTCATAAAAAAAAAAAACCTTCACTGGATGTTGATATTGGCCTTGTAATTGACCTATATCCACGGCAATCATCCAGGAAGTCCGGTAATATGGACAGCCTTGTTGACCTATTGGTTCAGCCCACTAATTTTGATAAATGTTAATGACTTGGTGCTTCACTCATCAAAATATTAGATCCAAGAAATCATTCGTCCAAAATAGTATTCCCATCAATATGGGGCAGATTCAATTTCCATGAGGACTACTATGTTGCCCAGACGATTCCTTGATGTGGTAGTCGAATGGCTCTTCCTCAAAAATCAATAGTCTGAAAATACGAAAATAAAGACTAAAACAAACTCGAGATGCTACCGGTTGCAAAAAAGGTTAGATAAATGTAATGGTAGTATTATCACATAAACATCAGGTTCAGGAGAACGAAGATAACAATTATCCATCAACATTCTAAACTTTCCAACTTCAATCTATTCATCAATATTCTCAAATTGGTATATGAAATCTGAAAAAATCTTTATAGATATATCTTCACAGGTAGTATTTCAGATTTATCTTTGGGTTTTTCACTGATGATAAAATTACAATAGGTTACAGCTACAGGTGCACGTGATGGATAGTGGTCCTTTGTTCTTGGATCTTGGCTGAGACGACACTTGAATGATTCCATCATCTCCTTCTCAAAGTGGTCACAAAACTATTGGACACACACACACCGTAGGAGAGTGCTCCTTGTGATCTGATTATCTCTGGACGTTTTAAATCTATGTCACCTCTAGGCATCTCATGTCGGTTTTCTTAGGGTTAAACCTTTTCATAGCAAATAAAAAACTCACAATCAATATATCAACAAGTTATTTGACAGTGAAACTGAAAATGCTCTGTCGTGGGGATTAATTCTCAATTGATAACTTTTCCTAATGAAAGAAAAACAATTTTATACCTGAATACTAAACAAAAACTGTTAGAAACATAAAATCCTTACACTATCAGTAGTAATCAATTCTCACCCAACTCTAATGTTTCTCTAAGAAAATTGGATGGCCACTCTCAACAAAGATATTATACTATCAGAAGTTCTAGAGACAAATCAAAGTAACCCAAAAGGATCACAAGCACAAGGGAGTAAAATAAGATGAATAACAAGAAGAAACTTTCTTACTGAGAATCCGCTTTAACCACCCCAAGGCTGGATTTCTCTCAGACACCAGAGGAATTATCTCTTCCACACAATAGCCAAACTCAATCTCTTATTTTATAAATTTTCTTTATCTTATTTCTTTTCGGTTTCCTTTTAATTTTTAATACAGCCCTAGATATAAGAAGGTGGCCCGAATTTCTAAGATAGAAAGAAGAAGAAGAAGTGTTTGAAGAAAATATGGAAGATGAGAAAGATGGATAGACAATACCTGAAGAGTGGCTCTGATACCACTTGATACACCCTAAATGGGATCACTCGGCCGAATTGTGGATAGGATCTCAGACAGATCGAATGAGAAATGATGGGTTGAATGGTGACACAAGAGGTGCGGAATGACTCTTTATACTACCGACTTTTATTGTTGCTTGATATGACAGACAAGTCCGACAAAACAAGGTTTGATAACTTGGAGATAACCTCACCAAGAAACCGAAAAATGTTCTAAGCAAAGAACAAAGAGATAAACTCATAAAAAGGGGAAAATCATTGCCTTATTTCATGGTTCTTAAGCCTTATTTATAGGATTACAAGTTGTAGAGATCCAAAGAAGAATGTGCTAAAAACCAGACACTGAAAATAGAAACAAAGACTTGACTAAATAGAGTTTTTGACTGAAACTTGAATTGCCTCTTGATATAGCCACGACCATGACTTTAAAAGGTGAAGAAAATGCTCATGATATGGGCCAAGACATGTCCCCTTGAGTCCTGGTCAAAATCCATCTTTTCCCTTAGCCAATATTTGATCGGTTTCTCCATTTAGCCCAAACAAGTCTATTTTGAATATTTTTGAAAACCATCAAGCCCAAGGCTTTCTTGGACATTTAGAACATGAATAATCACCTTTGGCATGATTGAGTTGGTCGTTGGTTCATCAGAAAGAAGGTTAGCCATTTCCAGCTTCTCTGGTGGTCGAACCAGCTCGGAAGATCGAACCTGCTTGCTCATCTTGTCCAAGTGAGTGTCAGTCCTGCTCAGCTCGTCAAGGATAGTGTCAGTCCAGCTCACTTGAGTATTCAGTTCATCCAGCTTAGATATGTAAGTGTCACTTTGATTAAGCTCGACCATCTTGATTTGAGGCGCATCACCGAGGACTTGAATGCACAAGCGTAATTGTTGTCGTCAACAAACCGTAATGAAAACAAAAAAATGGTGTATTGGAAAGATAACCAAATTGAGAAAATATTAAGCAAATGACCATGTAATAAAGTAGGGAGTTTGATGTGATAATTTGACATAAAACAGACCAATTTCTACCTTTCCGCGCATGAATGTATAGCAAATGCGCTTTATAAGTACCCTATACTATATTTGTTAGACATGTAATATAGAATAATATATTTATATATTTTGTTATATTTTCATTTTTTTTTGACGCGTTACTTTAGAAATTCTTTTTCAATCACCGAAGACAACTTTACTCGTTGTGTAAAAGATAAACACGAGCAATTAGAGAGTTGACACCAAGAAAGACTTGCACAAGGAATTGGTAGAGTTGGCACCGATGGAAGAGATGGAAGAAGAGGATGAAGTGGAAGAGGAGGGAGAGGAGGGGGAGATATGATTTATAGAAGAGTTAATGGAGTTGTCACTGAAATTGATGGA
This sequence comes from Moricandia moricandioides, assembly GCA_905132885.1. NCBI lineage: Eukaryota > Viridiplantae > Streptophyta > Magnoliopsida > Brassicales > Brassicaceae > Moricandia > Moricandia moricandioides. Next base: position 5,310 of record CAJHQQ010002027.1, read on the forward strand.
GAGAACAAGGAAAAGGAGAATATTTCTATTCTATGTTTGCCACATAGAATATAATACACCAATATATTATATTTTAGTGTGAATTGTTCTTCTTTTTTAATTGTGAAAGATAAGAATCATTAGGAGAAACAGAATATATGATGGGTAGAAGAGCTGGTGGAATTGTCACCGGAGTTGGTGAAGGAGAAAGAGGAAAAGAAGCATCATTTCTATTTTATGTTTTCAAATAGAATATAACACAACAAAATAGTACATTTTAATGTAAATTGTTCATCTTCTATTATGGTGCCAATAGGTCATGGTTAAAAGTTACAAAGGCTTCAACTATATACATTTTATTATGAGCTTAAGAAGACATGGTTAAAAGCTATGGCACCTTCATCTACATACATTTCCGATGCATTGCGGATGCATCCCTCGGTTATGTAGGATTAGATTTGTAGCTTATGGGTTGCGTGAAGCTCTAGTAAGATGACTCCATCAACACATGATAAATCTGAATAAAAAGATTAATTAGTTAGCGAAAAATATACATGGCAAAATAGAATATTAACATCAAGTGAACATAGTTGCAGTAAATTAGCAATTTGGAGATTTTCACTAATCTGTTATTTCACAGAGAATAGGGGGATTGAATAAATCATAGCACCAAAAAGAGATATACTAAAAACATACGCTAGAATAGTTTGTACATATGTTCATGTAACAAGCCCGGATGGACACATAACCATAAGACAATCGAAAAGCAAACCTCAAACCAATCCAATGCCACAAGCAAACAATGCAAACGAGTATACTAACTATATATATAGTACATGCTACTAATATATTGGTCAGCGAAAAGAAACACTAAATACAGACAACCGAACACAAATCATACTATTCTACAAACGTGTAAATAGTATAACCTTGACTGGAACAATTAACAGCAACTGACACTGACAATACAGTTCGTATAACACCTCTATAGCCACCGCTGAAAAATCTGTTAACTTTTGATAAATCAGTTAACGAGGGTTGCAAATTAACTAACCTTCTTCGTCGTCGCTTACAAAGTTTCAGATCTGTTCACGATCATATAACTTGAGAAATATGTATATTCTTTCTATTCTATTTGAAAAAATTGCAAAATATAGAATATAAACATAATGCCCACTATTCATCTTCTACAATTTAAAACAACATCAGATTCTAACAGATTCTAGGTTGGTGGTGATACATGAGTTGTTTTTAATGACAATCACTCTAACCTTGGTAGAATTATTGCGACTTCTGGTGTTAAGACAAATGATCGAAGAGAAGCGGAATCTCGACCGAAGAGATGCAAAAGATCAATCATCACAACTTAATAGATTCATAAGAGCTTTGATCATGCATATCAGGGAAAGAAGAAACAATTTAAGCTATTCAACAGGAATTCAAAGATCATAGATAACAACGTCAACTTTAGTTGCAAGTATAAACAAATGTGAAAAATATAATTTTGGATTTTTATATCAACCATACTAATAAGATTTTCTTTTGTATTTAATACATAAAATACAGTAGGGCTGGGCAAAATATCCGGACCCATCGATCCGACCTGAAACCGACCAAAAATCAGGGTCTCGGACCCAATCGGAGCCGAGGTAAATAACCAAATGGGTCTTCCATTGCTATATCCTAAGAATCAATACTAAACCGATCAAAACCAAGAATCGAATGAGTATTCGAAATGTAAATATGTATCTACAAATATTAGTTATAATTAGTTGAACAATTAGAATATATTAGTTATTTTAATATATTTTTTGTATTTTCGAATAAAATAAGATCGTTTGGAAGGAAATACTCAAACAAAACCGTGTTAAATGAGTATTTTTTGGTTTTTTTTTTGTACTTTTTAGTAGTTTAGATACAAAATACCTGAAACAAATCGGATAATATAGTTATTTGGGATACAAATATTTGAACTCGTTTCAGATACATTGGTTATTAGTTTATTTTCAGGTTCTTAATAATAAGAACCGAACCCACCCAGACCCGGAAAGACCCGACTTAAACTCAAACCGAAATTTTGTAATATCCGAATTGTCCTAATTTCAAAACATGAAAAAACTCGATATCTGAAAGAATTGACTCGTACCTCAATGAGTAATACAGTGTGTATTCTGGCCGCATGCTTCCTAATTATTATTTTTCATGGTTATCTATGTCAATTTCCCAAAAACAATCAATCCCTTATTGTTCAGGATCCTTTGTGAGAGAGGCCCATTAAGAGTGCTTTTCAATTGTTATTTTCGGAAGGGAAAAGTTGAGGAACGAAACATCCCGCCACCCATATTTTCGTAAAACCAAAATTTGAAAAACAAAGAAAGAAAAAACAGAGCGAGCGCCAAGTGAATGTTTCATTCGAAAATTTATCAGAAATGGCGCTTTGCTTCTTCCCTTTTCTATCCCTCTCTCTCTCTCTTCCATTCTCTCCCAACTGATCTCGATTGCTCTCCTCTTCCTACCAATCAAACCATGTCCGACGATAAGGAGAACTTCGTTAGGATGACCAGAGCAGCCACCAAGAGAAAAGCTTCCATGGCGGCTATTACAGACGAGAACCGTCTTAGCAAGAAAAGAGTTGTTCTAGGGGAGCTTCCCCACCTCTCAAACGTCTCTGCCATTCCAAAACAAACCAAAATTCCCAGAAAACCCGCCAGGAAGCAGAAGAAGAAGAAGGTAGCAGCAAAGCCAAAGAAACCAAACTCCGATATCGACACTAGATCTGATGATCCCCAGATGTGTGCTCCTTATGTTATTGGAATCTTCGATAATCTCCGTCGATTAGAGGTTAGCTTCCTCGATCTACAATTCGACCTTGAGGCATATCTAGTTTTCTCGATTCTAAATTTGATCTGGGTCTAATGTAATTACTGGATTCTAGTAGAGTGATTGATTTTGGATGAAATTTCTGCAGGTGAAGGAAAAGTCAAGGCCTTTGATTGATTATATTGACAAGGTGCAGAAAGATGTAACACCAAATATGAGAGGAGTTTTGGTTGATTGGTTAGTTGAAGTTGCTGAAGAGTACAAACTTCTCTCCGACACTCTTTACCTCGCTGTCTCCTACATCGACAGATTCTTGTCTCTTCAGACTGTTAATAGGCAAAAGCTGCAGCTTTTGGGAGTTTCTGCTATGCTTATTGCCTCGTAAGCAACATTTTTTTGTATTTGTTTGTTAGCATCTCTTTTGGCTTATATATATTCGATTTTGTAGCAAGTATGAAGAGATCACTCCTCCAAATGTAGAAGACTTCTGTTACATCACAGACAACACTTACACTAAACAAGAGATTGTGAAGATGGAAGCTGATATACTTCTTGCTCTTCAGTTTGAATTAGGAAATCCCACAAGCAATACTTTTCTAAGGTTAGAGTCTGATGCCTTTGGTTTCTCATTTAGTTTATAGTTTTGTATACCTCACTGTCTCACTCCTGCTTATGTTGTTTTTTTTTTTTGTGCAGACGGTTCACAAGAGTTGCGCAAGAAGATTTCCACGTAAACGCTTCTTGAATTTTGGCCGTCTCGTGAATGTGTAGAGTACTTTCAATTACTAAGCTTTTTTACTCCACTTTTTTCAGATGTCACATTTACAGATGGAGTTTCTCTGTAGCTATCTTTCTGAGCTAAGCATGTTAGACTATAACACTGTGAAGTTTCTTCCGTCTGTTGTGGCTGCTTCAGCTGTATATCTTGCAAGATTCATCATCCGTCCGAAGCAACATCCCTGGGTAAAGCCTGCTTCTTGTTCTAATTCTATATATACACCACTTGTATAATAAACTAAATCTCTGGTTGTTGAATGTAACAGAATGTAATGTTAGAAGAATACACGAGATACAAAGCGGGTGATCTCAAAGAATGTGTGTGTATGATACATGACTTGTATCTGAGCAGAAAAGGAGAAGCTTTACAAGCTGTTAGAGAGAAATACAAGCAGCATAAGGTAAAACCAATTAGCTACTATGAAATCTATTTCGACTTTAATGTGAAGAACACAATGTTATCGAGACTTACATGTTTCTCTGTCTGTATTTTGGTTCCCTACACAGTTCAAGTGTGTTGCGACTATGCCTGTATCGCCAGAGCTTCCTCTTACCTTCTTTGAAGATGTCAATATTTAGAGAGAGCTTTTTTCATCTGCAAACATTCGTTCAAAATCAGGAGAAGCAGTTCCTTGGTGTTTTGGGTTGTACATGTCTTAGGACTACTTTAGTTGGGATTGAAGACCTCCACTTATGTTTAAAGATTTTGTTTATGTAATTTTGAAATGTTTTGCTTGTGTTTTAATTTATTTAGCATACACTCCTTCCCCCCTTATTACTAGTTTTATACCAATGAAATTTAAAATAGCAAATTAGATCAGCCACTTTTTTTTTGGTAAGGTGTTAAGATTTCCATTTTCTGAAAGGATTACATTATTGTTTTTAAACAACTTATTACAACACTGAAACGAAACAACCAACAACTCAACAAATACAGGAGGCCTTGTACAAGAAAAATAGAACAGGAGTAGATAGGAGGAGAAAGAACTTGCCGGGTAAGAAAGGAGTTGGTCACGCATCATACGGTCGAGAGAGGTGAGGATGACTGATGAAGATGAGGAGAGAGCAGTGAACACACGAGCATTATGCTCTTTCCACAACAGGAGTAGGGATGTTAAACCGGGCTACCCGAGCCCTCTGCCCATTTAGACTCTGCCCGTTTAAGGCCTGTAATTTCAAATCCGTTTATATTCCATATCCGTTTAGACTCGTTTAGTTTTAAACCCGTTTAATTTGAAATTGCCTGTTTAGTCCGTTTACATTTTTTTTGTGAATTCGATTTCTAGTGAAGAATCTTTTCTCATATCTTAATATAGTTTTTAATAGCTTTTTATTTGATTTCAAAACTTTATAATAAAGCAAAATTTGAAAATAAAAATACAATACTTTTAATAAATATTAATCATTCATAATATCATAAATATAAACAAATTTTAGTAGATTTTAAACAAAATTATAACATAAACTTTTCTTTAAACACAAACTATATATAATATAACTACTTTTTTCAAAAAAACAAATTATTTTAAATTATATTTAAATTCATTTTAATTATAATTAAAAAAGCTCATAAACGGGCCTAAACGGATACCCGTTTATTTAACTGGTATGCCCATTAATGAGACAGACCTAAATGGGCGGACCGTATAAGCCGTCTATTTTTATATGCTAATAAAAGGGTCATGGGTCAGTCCATTTATAATAAGCTCGTTTAGGCCCGCGGGCTTCAAGCCCATTTTAGCATCCCGAAAAGGTAGATAGCAGACTGATAGAAGAGCTTGATTACAGGAGAAGCATGAGCATCAGAGCTTAAGCGCGGTTGATTTATCCAAGTTGCTGAGTGAAGATCTGCTAGAGGAGAGGCCCATACTCGAGCAACAAATGGCTTCCAAATCAAGCAAGAGAAAGTACACTCAAAGAATAGATGGTGATGATTCTCATTTTCTAGGTTACATAGAACACAAATCTCGGAAATATTTAAGCCCCAACGGCATAGCCAATCTTTTGTTGGGAGTCTTAGAAGAAGCGCTAGACATGACATAAAGGCATTACGCAGAATGTTTTCCTTGAACCAAATAACCTTGTGCCAATAGACCATTGGAGAATGTACCCGTAAGAACTATGAAGTCACTTTGGAAGAGAAACTAAAACCAATGAAGTGTTTTATTTTTTTTCCAGAGATATCTATCATCCCCCTTTGATATGTGAGGAGGAGAGATGGACATCAGTGCTAGCTGGAGTGTTTCCACTTCTTGAGAGCCGGTATGAACCACACCTCATTCTTAGTTGCATCAACGACACAAGCATCTATCCGAATGTGCATAAAGCCGGGGTCTTAACTATTGATAAGCTTCAAGGATCTGTGGAGGGAGAGTTCTTGGTGGTTATTTAAGAAGAAGAAGCAACCAAGGCTTAGAATGAAGATGATACTCAATGTAGATGTATCTGGTTGTCTGAGCACTTAAACCTAACAAGAGGTTAGGTGAAAAGGGGATAGACCAAGATCAGTGTGAGATGAGTACAAGAAGACTTAGTGATGTGCAAGGAAATTCATATCAGACTTGCATCACAGTGAGGCCATGATCCAGGGTCTTTGTGTCCATCACAATGATCCAAAGACACAAAGACTCACTGGCTAATATCTAGGTCTTGGAGGCTTTACTCTATTTCCCTCATCAAGGTTTTATACCAAAAAGGATTTTTCTTGCTGAGGTTTTTAATGAGGAAGTTCTTCAAGGTTCCAAGCTTGAATTAGGATCCCTAGAGTCAAGCTTGAAGATGAGTGTTAACTTGAAGAAAGAAATGGAGCCAAAGGAGGAATTGGGTTGAGTTTGGGTCTTGTGCAAAGATAGGGCAAGACTTCCGGAGATTGTCTAAGAAGACTTTAGGAGTGTTTAAAGGTGTCCAGAAGAACCTGAAGCTGGTGCAAAGTTAGGGACAAGTCTAGGAGTGACTTAGGGAACTATTTGGGAGCAAAAGGTCGATCGTGCAAAAATAGGGCGAGGTACAGACATGAGGTCCGTACCATCGACCGTACGGACCGTGCAAAAATAGGGTGACCCAAAGATGTTCTCTTTTGAAATTCAAAGAGGGTTGGCGAGTCTGTGAAAAAAATAGGGCGAGTGGCACGGACATGAGATCCGTAACATCGACCGTGCAAGAATATGTCGAGTCCTTTCCCGGATTGACCAGATTTGAAGTTGTGCAAACTTAAGGCGCAAGATGCCTTACCTGAGAAGTCTTGTGACCGTTTGTGGATAAGGAAGGAAAGAAAGGATGTGGTCAATGACAGGTTATCTCTTGACCATGTATCTAGCCACCTTTGTCTCTAGATTAAGAGCAACCTATGTTTAGCCAATCATGCGCCAGTCTCCTCCTTGACCGGAACCTCTCAACCAATCAACATCAGTCACCAAGATCAACCCAAGAATCCATCCTGGTCGTCCATTACTTGAAGCATTATCAACCATTAAATTTAGGTTTATGGTTCAGAAATTGGTAAAGCTTATATATATGCCTATAATGGCGAGTTGTAACCTCAAGGGAGTAAGGGGGATTTCCCCTCTCCACTTCATAATAAACTTAGTGTTCTTGAATCTGATTCTCTCTAGTCTACCCCTATCTTAGTCTCTCTTAATATTTGTTTCTTATTCAAGTAAACATAAGTCTAAACCAGATCCTTCTCATCTCATTTCGATTCATCTCTGCCCCAAAGTGGATTCTTCATCACACAACCTATCTACACTCTGAAAAGCTAACATGAACTGGCCAATGTACTGAATCAATGGACAAAATATATCCATGTATCAAACCAGAAAGAGGTTGACTTTCCGTTTCAAATGTCGCACGTGAGATAATCCGGGAGAGTGTCTCTCAGTTGCAGCAGGCTTCTAACAGGTCCATATACTCTGTAGGTTTCTTCCATAAGCCAGAATTGCAACACCTAAAAATATTTTTTCAGCCAAGCAACCCAAAGGGAACCCGCATTAGAGAAGAAGATCCATATCTGCTTCAGCCTGAACACCAACTGAAACTCTTTAAGCAGGTGAATTCCCAAACCACCCTCTGCCGTTGGCTTGCATACATCGTTCCAAGAAACTCATGCACCCGCAGCTAAGGACGTTTTATTCTTCCATAGGAAGGCAGCACATAGAGAATCGGCTTTCTCATAGAAAGATTTTAGAAGAACAAAAACAACACTCCATAAATTTACCATTCCATATATTACAGATGCAAAGAGGCGTACCTTTACTGCAAACGATAATAGCTTTACGGTCTAGGAATGCAATTTAACTGTGATCTTTTCAAAGAAAGATGCGAGAGTTGCCATTGTGAACTGAGTTGGGTTAAGAGACAACCCCAAATAACGTGTTGGAAACACTCTAGTTTGTATCCCTGCAAGATCGCTCATCATTGAAGCTTGGATATCAGTACTTCCTCCAAAAAACAACTCAGACTTTGATGCATTCATCTCTAGGCCACTAATCTTCTTGAATTCATCCATTGTTGTTTTAATGCCTGTCAAAGAAAGTCTCGAGCCATCAGAGAAAAACAAAAGGTCATCTGCGAATATGATCTGTGTAAGTCTTGGGTCTGAGCATTTTGGATGAAGTCAAAGTTTCCCAAGATCAGCGGCTTTCGCTAACTTCTTTGAGAGTACTTTCATTACCATGGTAAATAGGTATGGAGAAATAGAGTCCCCTTGTCTTATGCCTTTCTTTCCGGGGATGCCAATTCACCATTCAATGCCACATAGAAATATGGAGATGAGATGTATTCCTGTCCAAACTCTAAATGGAGGAGGAAATCCTTGAGCCTCCAAGAGATTTTAGACAAAATCCCAATATACCGTGTCAAATGCTTTTTGTATATCCACTTTCTCATGGTACGTTTTGGACACAAATCCCTCTTGTAATTCCTGATTAACTCAGATGAGAGAAGGACATTCTCACCTAAGCTTCTTCCTTTCACAAATGCCGCTTGATTAGGATTGATGCATTCCTTCAATATTGGCTTCAATCTGTTGACAATAATCTTTGAAATGAGTTTGTAGATGGTATTGCAGTAACTGATGGACCTAAAATCTGTAAGCTTACAAGCTCCGTGTTATTCAGGAATCAATGCAATGGCGATAGTATTGAGATCTTTAAGTAGTCTCCCATTCCTAAAGAACTCGCGCACTGCTGCTATAACTTCCCCTCTTGTTATACTCCATGTAGCTCTAAAGAACTCAGTGGAATAACCATCTGCACCTAGAATTTTATCCAACAACATAGCAAACAAATTTTTTTTTTTTATTTCCACCTCTCCAACTTCTCTCTGCAAATATCGACACTTGAGGCCAGAGCATCTGAAAGGCATGAGGTCCTGGAGTTTTTCCACTGAGCTGGGAGAGTCTGGTAACATTGTTGAGCCCAAAATACTTGTCACAAAATTTACCGAGTGAGCTTTTATATCCTCTGACGATCCAATGACCACATCATTCTTGTCCTTCAGAAAGTGAATATGATTGCGGTGAGTTCTCTGAATCACAGACTTATGGTAGAAATTAGTATCTCTATCTCCCAAATGGTGACACTGGATAGGAGATTTTTGGCGGTAGAAGTTTTCTTCTACTGCAACCAGTGTCTGCCATTTTTCTCTCTCCTGATGCTCCAACCGAGATTTTTCAGGATCCAGATTAGTGAGTAGTTGCCGCTGCAAAAGATATAACTTTGAAGTATGTTCTTTTAACTCTTAGGAAATTCCACTGTAATGCGTTTTGTTCAGCTTTCTCAAAACTGGTTTTAAGATTTCGAGGGAACGCATGAACTTGAACTGAAGTGAACCTTGAATACCATCACAATTCCATGCTTCTACAACTTGTGAAAGAAACTATTGGTGTTCAGTGGTGTGATGAAAGAATTTAAATGGCTTTACCACTCTCCTATGAATCAAAGACATAGAGACTAATCCCGGCGCATGATCTGATTGCAGAGGGTCAAGGAATTCACATAAGAGTCTAGGTATTTATCAACCTAATGCTGGTTGAAGAGGACATGATCAATTTTTTTAACTGGCAGATCATCCTAATTGTTTCTCTAGGTATATACCAGACCTTTAGCATTAGCCTCAAAAATCTCAGCATCTTGCAAAGCTAAATTGAACTCCTCGATTCCTACGTTATCCACTTCCAAACCAAGGTGACTAGAATGATGAGATGAGCACAAGATCAAATCACCAATAACTTCCCAAGGATATCTCGAAACTAGAGTTGAGGTATTTAAATGATTAAGTTGATCCCAAAGCTCCAAAATCTCACTAGCAAGATTGAACCCTTAGAAAAATATAACTGCGATAGTTGTATTCTTTGACAAGATAAAGATGCCACAAGTAACAACTTGCGCCGTAGCATGATATACTTTCACCATAACACTAGGATTCCAAAATACGACAATATGAGCTGTAGAATGGTGTTCCAATTTGCAAAAAACTTCCAACCAACTGGAAGAGCATTATATATCTGACTTGAGTTGTTGGGTTGTATGTGCATTTATAGATACGCTCCAAAAAGAGGCATGTGGTTACTAATCCACTCTTTGACCGTGGTGTGGCATCTACTCATGATTAGTCCTCTAACATTCCATGCAAAAACATCAATATGTTTGATTTTTTTTTTGTAGCCTTCCGGCTACTCTTCCAGTTGGAGAGCAGAAGAAAAGGACCTTTGCATTGCTCATTTTCTTCACCCTTTGGATCCGATATTGGGCTATACTCTTCATGGACAACAATAACTGCATATGCACCAAGTTCTCTATCAAGGGTGATAACTTGTTTCATAGGCAGTGACCTTGACACGCTTTTGTTCTTCACTGAGACTGAGGCAAGATCCTCAAATGTTGCGTCAGGAAGGCCACTAGTTGTTTCCCTCGATACCTCAGTCTCATCAAAACTATGATCACAATTGCATGCGCTGATCTTCAGGCGGGTTTGAGACTAAGGTAGTATCCTCAGGAGAAGAAGAATCAATGACATGGGCGTCAGACAGAGCCTCAGCAATTGTTTATTTTTTTTGTCTTTGATCCATTTAATGACTCCTTCACATATAGTCCATTGTTAAGGAGCATATTTTTCTACCTTCTCCTCTCTCTCAACGAGGGGGCATACCTAGAACGAGGTCTCTTTGCCGAATCCAGGCTCTTTGATCTCTGCGAAACATAACATGTTGACCAGTTCCTTCCTGTAGGAGCAGTAGGACAAAATATTTTTTCGTATCCATACTTTTTACAATGCTAACATGTTGACCAATTCCTTCATGTAGGAGCAGCAGAACGAGATCTCTTTGCCAAATCTTTGCAACTTCAAAGTTTTATTTTCTCAAGTTTCAGGAGAAAGCGAGACTGGCTTTCCAACCGCTGTTGCAATTCTGCTGAGACTCTACTTTTTGAATAACAAATACGGAATCCCTCTAAATTCAACCGGAAGCACATCAGATGTTACTTGGGGCTTTCCCGAGGACAACTATGGCGACCACAGAGCAACATACATGGGACATCCAACAATCATCCAAAATTTTCTACCCAAAATAATTTCCCCTGTGAGCAAGGTTATTACTTTGAGAAGGTAAGTATCTGGTCATATCCGATGTACAAATATTCTCGTTTCTGAGTGAGCCCACATTGAATTTACTACACCGATGACTCTTGCCATGGCAGGAGTATCGTAATAAAACTTGGCGCAGATGAAAACCTTGAATTCCTCTTTGGCAGCTTCGAGATTTTCATCTGGAATAAGCAGAAATGAGGCAACCGAGTATGCTGAGAAGGGGTTCCCAACTCTTCCAGTTTCGCCGAAACCTGAATCAAAGCAGCCAAATTACGAGGAGGTACTAAACCCTTCTGAGGAGTGTTTGGAACATTCTTGGACTGCTATGTAGTCTCTTTGCTGAAGGAGGTACCTGCAACATAAACTGGAGAAATGATACCTTCCACAACTTGCAAAGGCTTTACTGTCGAGGAAGAAATTGGAATAGAGAGAGAGGATACCAAAGATTCCATCTTTTCCTAACAGAAAGGACTGAAGGTCCACACTAGGAGAGACGCTCTTGGACGGAATTTGGCTTGCCTTTAGCTGACCAGAATTTGCGGCTCTCAACAAACACAACCAAACTTTGACGAAGGCGAGAATAGAAAAGGTAGGCGCCGTTTCTTCTTGCAATCCAATCCACCATCAAGAGACCAGGAAACAAAGATTTAGATGAAGGAAGGTGGTGAGAAAATTTCAAAGGTGGTGTGAGGCCGGTGCCGTCGGAGCGAGAAGCGGGTGAAGAAACCCTAATCATCTTTTCTGTCGCCCGGAGAGAGGAGAGAGAAAAGCAAGTGTCTTTCCGCAAATATTAGATCATCCATTTTTGTATGCGACTTCTGAAAATTTTATAGCAAAAAGATGCATCCTCCTTCAAAAGCAACAATCAAAGCTATGATGAAACATAAAAAAATAAAAAAGGTAGATAGATCTAAGAGAAACTCCAGCATCTTCAACCCCACTCCATATTTTATTGCAACAGGACTTCTTCTCTTTTACGCTTTTTATTCTTTTTGGTTGATTATTGAGTTTCAATATTTTTTGTTATTGGTTTAGCTTGGTTTCAGAGGCTCTCGCCATTGGTCGTGTAGTGATGAGGAAGAATCAAAGCGATGCAGTGGAGCTGAAAACAGAATCATCAAAGAAAGATATTGGGCTTTCGACTCTCTCTGGTAAATATCCCGCTTGAGGAGTGGCTTGCTTAATCAATAATTTTTTGGAGCTTAATCATCGTTGATGGTTGTGGAGAGCTATTTTTGGTCACGGCGGCGAATGGGTCTAGGAGAATGTCTCTTCCGTGTTTAGAACTAGGGTTTTTGTTCTTTGACCGGTTTAATTAGGTATTTAGGGTTTAACTCTGGTCTTTTCACCCGAATCATTTTGACTTAAAACATATAAAATTTCTCAGTTTAAAGTTCCTTTAATATATTTATTACAAATAAATATTAATCACACCAAACATTAAAAGTATATGTTTTATTTAATAATATAGTTGTATTACTATTATTAACTTGTTCAAATATGTAACTAAAAATATAAATCATATTATTTTATTTTTTCATTTCATTTTTACGATAAAAAATATTTTTAATAAATTTTCAATTGTAAATAAATATAATATCATAAATAATTTTATATTTTTTTTTAATTATTTAATTTTTTATTTTAACTAATAATTTATATAAATTTCTAAACTAATGTGAAAGTTCGTAATAATAAAAATTCATATTATAATTAAATAAACAGTAAAACATAGATTAAAAAATTAAAACCAAACAAAGATAAAAACTAAATGCAACAAGAGAATATTAAACGACATAATATAAATCTAAACACTAAGGTAAAAGTTAGGAAACTCGTTTCCACCAAGGTGATGATATTACTGAGAAAAATCTTGTTGATCATTTGGTGGTTTTCACCTTGAAATTATATGGTAGTAAACATAAATGTTATGAATGTGTTCTTCTTGAATTTGGGATGTTTGATATTGAGATCCATGATATTGGCTTTGACATCCTTCTCCATCTTTTTCATGTTGGCGTGTATGCTCCTATTCTCAAAATTATTGTTCTTTTGTTTTCAATATACGTAATAGAAGCTGGATCAACCATAGAGCTGAAATCTGTGGATAATATGTTATGTTCTTGCTTCATTTTTTGTATTTCGACTTTGTGTCTTTGAGTTTCATTTCTCTCAGAAGTGCATTTAATAAGCTTATCATTTTGCTCCATTATTTTTTTTTTAAAATTTCTCCTCAGGTGTTGTCTAGTCTTTACCTTTTTCACACTTATGTCTCTAAGATAAACTAAAAGTGGCATCATCACTATTCATATTTAGTTGAAATGGATTCATACAAGGGTATGGCGATGATTCATTTTGAAAGGTTAGAGATGACATAACATTTTGAAATTCTTCTTGCAGTACATCAGCTCCATTAGGGAGGTGATTTGAAAAGAAATTCAATGCCTCTAAGAATAGGCCATACATGATCAAATTTTTATCGTTTCTTGTATTTCTCATCTTGTGCTAGTAATATCTTCATTAGTAATATCTTCATTTAGTTTAACTGGTTAGTATAATATATTACTAGAGATTAAAAGAGTACAAACAATTGAAATATATATTAATCTACTTATAATGTCTTGTTCAGATGCACCATTAGAATTTTTTTTTTCATTCTAGTTGACACATCTCTTCAGATTAGTGCACTAAATTTTTTTTTCATTCGACTTTGTAGAGATATGTTTGGTCTTAGTTGAAAGATTTTTTTATTCAATTAATACTCTTGCCCAAAACTGATCTTTTGATTTGTTTATCCTATAATTGGATTTTGGGGAACATCAAAATACACATGACATGAATGTGTATTTTATTCGGTAGAATATGAACAAGAGCGAATTGTATTCACTTTGGAAGAATGACCTAAAGATTTGTAATCATTCAGAGACCTGTAAACATTTATATAGAGAAATGAAGGCAAAAACGACAGTTAGATTAGTGGCTATTAGCTTAACTAAAAAAGATCTTGGTTATTGTGTTAAAAAATTTCTTATTGAGTAACAGCTAAGACGAAAGTAATATTTCATGTTGTAGTTTCATGTATAAAGTATTAAAAAGAAGAAGCAATGATTAGAAATTCAACGGTTTAGACTGTTTAATTTTTGTGGTAAATGACAAACTATGCAAGACATGAATTGGCTAATAAATGCAATGATTAGATCTTGGATGGAAAATTTAATGGGTAAAATTGTTTCTCCGTTCGGTAAAAAGTGATAAAGTTATGTAAAAAATGAAATGACTAATGAATGTAATGGTTAGATCTTGACTGAAAAAAACAAAGATTAAAATTGTTTCGTCTTTTTGGTAGAATGACAAATTATGTAAATAAGTATCTAATAATGCAATGAGTAGATATTGGCTGATAAAATTCATTTGCTTAGTAAATGACATAATATGTAAGACATGAAGTGACTAATAAATGTAATAAATTGTGGTTGCAAATATTTAATGGATAAGATTGTTTCATCTTTTTGGAAGAATATGACAAATCATGTAAGAAATGAAGTGATTAATGAATGTAATGGCTAGATCCAAAGGCAGATAAAAAATGTTTTAACCGGGGACACATATAACAATATATTATATATTTATAAACAAAAATTATATTTATTATATATAAATAAATAAATATATATATATATATATATATAGTTTTGAGTATTACAACTAAATAATATGAAAGTTAATTTTAGTTATATTTATTTCTAAAGCTATTATTTTTAAAATTTATTCATTTAATGATTAAATATCTTTGTAAAGACATAAGCTAAATATTAATAAGTAGTAAATATTAAAAAATATGTTATGAGTTCAATTGAAATTTAAAAGGCAAAATGAAAAATAATTTATTAACATAATAAATAGTAGAGCCAATAGATCTACAAAAACTTATTAATTTAGGCATTAGTATTATTACTTGATACTCGGTTTATACTTGTTACTTGACTTGGTTCAGTTTTAAAAACAAATAATTTCTACAATAGTCGAATAATAAGTAAATAATTTATTACTCGCAGGTAGAAGTCACTTACAAGTTCATTTTTATTTTTAACTACATAACTCATTACTTTGTTATTTGTTACTTATTATTCTTTATTTGTTATGTTACTTGTTACTATATTACTTGGTTTAATAATAAATGGTATCTAGTTCATTTGTTTATTAAATTTTTATGTCTTGCATTTTAGGAGTGGCACAATTAATCGTTTTGTGGCCTCATTCGTTACTTGATGGTACTTGGTTCGTAAAGTCTACAAATAATCTACCTAAATTACTTGTAAGTGTAAGATAAATACCAAATATAATAAAGTAACTATTTGACATTATTTGTGTTGTTACTTATTTTTGTTAATGGACAAAGATATATTTTCCTAAATTATTATGAATAGCTAGTATATATTTCTATTTTTATAAATAAATTAAACATAAATGATATATTTATATAAGCATTTTAGAGTTTTCTATTATATATTCTATTTCCAGAATTGAGTAAATACATGAAAAACCATGACATGTTTTTATATATAATAAATTTATTTACTTTTAAATCATTTACTAATAATTATTAAGCAATTTACTTATAATTTACAAATAATAAGTAATAAAATAAAAGAAGTAAATTTCAAATACGTCATTTTCAGAAAGTAAATGTAATTGCAAGTACTCGTTTTTAATAAATTATGTATAAATCCAAAATTTTACTATTCGTCAAAATTAAGCTGAATACCAACTGTATTGAAAATGCCAATTACGTGGCTTATTCCTAATCTTAATTAATTGCAGTTAACCCACTCGAAAGATGGGATCACATGAAAAAACAAAAACTAACAAAGAAAATATATATACAATCGAGAGTTTAATATTATACATTCATTACTAAATTGATAAATTTCTTATTATTCAAACATAAATTTTATATATTCATTTAAAATCTCATTTTATTAAAGTTTACATTTCATATGCTACTCTTAAATACAATATTATTGAATATATTTTAAACGGTAAGTTTTAAAAGTTTTTAAATGATATGAAAGTATATAAATGAAATATTTTAGTTAAAAATGATAAAAAACTAAATCTCATAGTTTTATGCGAGATTTCATAGTGGTTTAATAAAGATTATATTAAATTTTATTAATATATTTAAAATCATCTAGAATTCATTAAAATTAAATTATTGTTGTGTAATAGAAAGTAGCTAGATATACTATTATAATTGTATATATATTATAATATATATATATTATAATATATTATCTTTGATGTGAGGCGACGTAAGAAAAAAAGGAACTGATATGTTGATTATTTTTCGTGTCGTGAGTTGATCTTACACCAAAGGGTATTGCCTTTATTTATAGCAAAGTATAAATATTAAAATAACAAGACGATCACTTCAGTCGGTGGAAGAAAATGGATAATCACACTTCAGATGTTTTAACTTTATCTTTTAACACTCTCCCTTGATTATTCATTTTATATTACAGATTACCTCGTTAAAAATGTAGTCATAGAAAAACCTGAAGGGATAAAAACCATGACGAAGGAAAAACAGTAAAGTGACGTAATCTCCCTCAGGGAATAATGGACATAGCCTTTTCTTTATAGATCAAGCAAACACTGTATTCCGATACCATAAACATGTTTTCGAAATGTCATAGTGAGAAGAGCCTTTGTAAATAAATCTACCGGATTTTCGCATGACCGTAAATACTCGATTTCCACTTCTTGATTTTTCTCATGCTCTCGTATATATGAGAAAAATCTTGAAGGAATATGTTTTGTTCTATCACTCTTGATATAGCCTTCTTTGAATTGAGTAACATAAGCCAAATTATCTTCAAATATTTTTGTCGGCTCTTTCTTGTTAACTATTCCACTTGCATCTAGTTTATGATGACTCATTGACCTAAGCCACACACATTACCGACATGCTTCGTGAAGCACAATAGTCTTTGCATGATTCGACGAAGTTGCAACCAGATTTTGTTTATAGTAACGCCAAGAGATCGCGGTTCCACCAATTGAAAAAACAGAGCCGGTTTGCGATCGAGCTTTATGAGGATATGATAAGTATCATGCATCTACAAAACCAACCATACTAAACACGAGCTTTCTAAAATAAATTAACCTTAAGTCAATTCTACCTTGAAGGTAACATAATATATGTTTTATTACGTTGCAATGCCTGCGAGTATGAGCAGAACTATATCTTGCTAGTAAGTTATTGGCAAAGGCAATATCATGTCTAGTACAATTTGCAAGATATAAAAGCCCACTGATAGCGCTCATATAAGGTACTTCAGGACCTAATATTTTCTCGCTATCTTCACAGGGTCTAAAAGGATCTCACTCAACATCAAGAGATCAATTTACCATTGGGGTACTCAAAGGAATCGTTTTGTCCATATAAAAGTGTCTCAATAACCTTTTCATATAATTTGATTGTTGCAAAAATATTCTTTCTCGGAAATGCTCTATCTGGAGCTCAAGAAAAAACTTTTTCTTGCCGAGATCTTTCATTTTGAACTCTTCTTTCATATGAGTTTGTGCATCATCAACCTCCTTTTGAGTTTCAATAATGTTCAGGTCATCAACATATACATCAAGGATCACAAAGCCAGATGACGATTTCTAATAAAAACGCATGGACATATCACATTATTCACATATCATTTTCTCAATAAATATTCACTTAAGAGATTGTACCACATGCGTCTGGATTGCTTTAATTTTTGAAGTGGTCGTTGTAACTTGACAGAACAAATCTCCCTAGATTTTGCTTCAATGCTTTTGGCATTTTCAATCCTTCAGGGAGTTTCATGTATATATTATTGTCCAATGATACATACAAATATACAGTCACAACGTCTATAAGATGCATTTCAAGATTTTTTGAGGCCGCTAAGCTCATCAAAAATCTAAGCGTAATTGCATCCATTACCAGATAATACTTTTCTTCAAAATCAATTCCCGGTCTTTGAGAAAAACATTGGGAAACTAATCAGGCTTTATATCGTGTTACTTCATTTTTCTCATTTTTTTTTCATGAATATCCACTTGTACCCAACATGATTTATATTCACAGACATTATAACTAAAGATCCAAAGACATTCCTTTTATTCCGGGAGAGTAACTTAGTTTGACTGGTCATCTTCCACATCTCCAAATCATTTATTTTAATACATTCCAATATGGATCTTGGTTTTAGATCATCACTTTCGTGATTTATTTCTTTGGACACAGAAAATGAGAACATTCCATCAACATCTTTTATCTTGTTCCTGATCCATAATTTTTCATCTCATGGGTGGTTGATAGAAATCTCATACTTTTCTGTTCCATTCTTGTCATTTGGATCTTTATCTTTATTTGATTCTTCTTGAACCTTTTCATTTATGCCTTCTCTTAGACAATTTTCAATATCAGGTTCTCCTAGAACCTCTTCAGTTTTCTCAACCAATTTTTTTTTTCTTTCAAGGATTTTTATCTTTAGAAACCGCTTGTCTCTCCCTCTTTAACTGAACCCTAGGTTCATTCATTGTGTTTCCATCAGTTTTGACCTTCAGGAACAACAACTCTTGATGGAATATTTTCAGCGGGTATATATGATTTCGTCACCTTTCTCATATTTGTGAATGCATCAGGTAACTGGTTTACTAAATTATGCAAATGCATAAGTTTCTGAACTTCCAGATCTCGTTAATTTGTAGGGAGATCAAGGTGCAACATCAATGGTGTACACTATGTAGTCTCTTTAGGAATTTTTCTATTTCTCCCCTTAACGTTGGAAATTCTTCCTCACTAAAATGGCAATCGACAAACCATGTTGTAAACATATCACCAGTTACCGGTTCAAGATATCTTATAATGATTAGTGACGTATAACCCACATATATTAACAATCTCCTCTATGGGCCCATTTTGTTTTTTTTGTCAGAGCTATCGAAACATAGACCGCACACTCAAAAACACAGAGATAGGATACATCTGACTCATTTCCAGATGCCAACTGTAATGTGTAGTACTTATGATACGCACTCGGTCTTAGCCGAATCAATGCATCTGCATGCAATATAGCATGACCCATACTGAAATTGGGAACTTTGTTCTCAATATCAAAAGGCTTGCAATACACTGCAACCGTTTTATCAATGAACCAACCATTCTATTTTGTGTATGAACAGGGAGAATTGGATGCTTTACATAAATCCCCACTAACATACAATAATCGTTAAAGGCTTGCGATGTAATTTCACCAGCATTACTTTCTTAATGACATATCCTGAGAGCTGCGTTCTCAGCCATATTATTTGGGCAATGAATTTGTCGTATTTCATGTTGTCAAAATACACAAATTTGACCATCTACTAGATGCGTCAATCAATACCATGAAATATTTAAACGACTCCCACGGTGGGTGGATCGGCCCACATATATCATCATTAATTCTTTTCAATATATTGGTGATTTATGCCCAACTTTTGCGGGTGATGGCCGAGTCATAAGCTCGTCCATTTGCAAAATTCTCTCATTTTTCAACGGATGGCCATTCAAAATTTTCACTATTTTTCTCATCATGACTGAACCAGAATGTCCTAGCCTATCATGCCAGACTTTAAAAGTACTAGTAAACTTTAGTTTTATTTTGGCATAAGACTCAATCATGTTTATTTTCGTACATTATAGTCAAGATGATAACATTTTTAACTCTTCCAATATATGTCTCCTCTCGGACTTAATGCAAAAATATTTAATGCCAGCTTTTCTCATACTCTCGATATGATATCCATTTCTCCGAATATCTGTAAAACGTAACAAATTTCTATGAGATTCGGAGGAGCATAATGCATTACTTATTTCAATTTTTGTCCCCTTTGGCATTGAAATTGACTCTTCCAGAGCCCTTAATAATTGGTATACTACCAAATATTGTACTTACGCTTCCAGCATAATATATTATTTTGAGACTAGAGAAATACCTTTTATCTTTAATTATCGTGTGCGTTGACGCACTCTCTGCCAAACACATATCTCTATCCATATAGTCTCAAAATTTGGCATTTTCTGAATTTAAAATATTCATAAAACATGTATTAACATAAACATTAAACATAAAGCATAACATATATCTTACAACAAAAGATATAGATAATGCAGTAAACATTATAACACATCGATTTTATTACGGGAAAATAGTCATTTAAATCATGAACTTTCAAATTTGGTTGAAAAAAACATGAATTTTCTCGTAGACCATTTAAAACATCTATCTATCTTAACTAGTCATTTAATGCCTCAACTAATTTTGACTAAGTCAATGTTAAGACGTCGTTAGTTTGGTTAACAAATCGATTAGACGAGATTAATCTCTGTTATAGTCTATTTTAAAAACAAAACGACGTCGTTTTAAAATAAGAAAATCCCCAAATTCTTTCTTCCTTAAATCGAAATCCCTAATTTTCAAAAAATCAAAATCAGACTCCCTACTACTGAAATTACTATTGTTGGCCATGAATCAAAGATGTACAACTCTTTACTTCTTTTATAGAGGATGGGTTGTCTCAAGGTCAAGGACCACAAGGTTGTCTCAAGATCAAGGATCACAAGGGTTGTCTCAAGGACAAGGTCAAGGTCAATCTCAGGGACAAGGATCACAAGGGTGGGCTTCTTGGCTCGGTTGAAGATCATGATTTGTGTTATGTTATTTTTGTTTAAAAATGAAGTTATTTTGTTTCTGAATCATGGTTTGTTGTTGTTTCATTTCGTTGGATCATAGTTTGTTGATGTTTTGTTTTGGATCTATCATATTTTAATGATCTATGTTTAGCTTATATAGTTTTCATAATACTCATGCAAACTCAAATACAAACATGAATGTCTCATTACCATACAAATGCAAACTGAAAGACAACAAGAATGTCACATGCGAACTCAAAGACAACAACAATGTCAAATGAAAATTCAACAACAACAATGCTCTACAATAACAAAGTCGATATACATAGGACATACATAGAAGCTACATAAAAGTAAATGCAAACTTGTTTTTCTTAGCTTTACCAAACACTAAGAAAACAATGAAAATGGTCACAAAGCAAACACACACAAAGCACAACATCATCAATGCTTTCCCACTTCTTGATTTCCATCTTGCTCTACATCTTCCATCAAATTTTCAATGAAAGTATTTAGTTCATCTACCTCGGTTATGGTATTAGTAATCTTCATGTACATGATTCCGAGTTTTGGATTAGCATCTTCAACCTCCTCATATAAAACATCCTCAAACCACTTGAATAAATGTATCTAATTCATGAATAAATTAGTCTAAATAACCTAAACAACATCTAGGAAGCTATCTAAATAATGTAAACATATAAAAAGCTCACTTCTCTTTTTTTTTGGGCTTATACAACGGTAGAAAGGTCTTCCTGGATTATCTTGTGTCTTAGATAGAAAAGGCTTTACTCGTAATCCACACTCACACTTCGTTGGAAATCCACGATTTTCTCTCCCATATTGTGTCTCTGAAGATGAACTCATCATGAAAGCGAGAAAAAGTTGTGAAGAGAGTACGATTTTGATTTTCTGAAAATTAAGGATTTTGATTTGGAGAAGAAGGGATTTGAGGATTTTTCTTATTTTAAAACGATGCCGTTTTGTGTTTCACAGAGTTTATAACGGAGATTAACCCCGTCTAATCGATTTGTTAACCAAACTAACGATGTGTTAAAATTAGCTTAATCAAAATTAGTTGAGGCCTTAAATGGCTAGTCCAAATAAATAGATGATTTAAATGGTCCACAAGAAAGTTCATGAATTTTTGAACCAAATTGAAAGTTCATGATTTAAATGACCATTTTCCCATTTTATTACTCATTGATATTTTTTGGACCAACCAGAAAATCTGACACGTTCAGATGAGTATCCTCATTTAACCCATGAAATGATGGCTCGGGTTCATCAGAGATGAAGTTTTTTTTTCACTTCCTTTCTCTTTCGCTTTTTAGGATTCTCTATACAGATCGACTAAATGTTTTGGCGTACGACAACCACATATCCAATGTCCTTTCATGTTGCATATGTAGTAAAAAATTTCTGTTTGTCTTTTATGATCCCAGCCCATTTCATTTCCATGGAAGTCCTTATTATTTCTTTGATCATATGGACGAAATCTTCTTCCTCATCCTCTTCCACGACCATGATAATAGGTTCCACTACGTCCACTTCCTCGTCCTCTCCAATTATCATGACTGGATGATGTAACATTCGCTTCGGGGAATGGAGAAAATCCAGTTAAAAGTCACCAGTTGATTATTCTTCTCCAGTACAAGGAGGCCTTGCATCAACTCCGAGTAACGGGTATACCCATTCGCCTGATATTGTTGCTTCAAGATTACATTTCCCGGATGAAACGTGGAGAGAGTTTTCTCAATCATATCATAATCACTTGTTTTCTATCCACATAACATCATCTTAGATGTAATTCCAAACATCACAAAATTATATTCACTAACACTTTTGTAGTCTTGGAACCGGAGATGGATCCACTCGTGTTTAGCCTTCGGTAAGATCACATATTTCTGGTGATCAAACCTCTCATTTAATGATTGCTACAGGTCCCTAGGATCTTCTTTCATAATATATTCATCTTTTAAATGATCATGTATATGGTTTCGTAAAAATATCATGGCTTTAGAATTTTTCTGATATGACACTGTTTTCGAACTATCAATTTTTTCCAAAAGCCCATTTCCTCCTAGGTGTATCTTTGCACCCACTTCTAAAGTTATATAATTATTTCCCGTAATATCAAGGGCATTTATTTCAAGCTTTGCCAAATTCACATTATACTATTTTTCATAGAATAGCATATTTTAAAATATAATAAAGACGGAAACAAAATGCATAATTTAAAGGCATAAAATAAAGGAAAAAAAAAATTAAAACCATAAACTAAATTGCAAAAATTTAAAGAGGATAAATAAAATTGGAGGCTTAGCCTTCAACATGATCTGAGGAGACATAGTCTATCATTTTTTTCAATGTGTGAGGAGACATAGTCTATCATTTTAACCTTTTCTTTTTATTCAAGGTCCGATGAGACATAGTCTTCTATGTTGAACTTTCTTTTTATTCACGGAGGCAAAACCTACAATGTGTTTGTCTGATCATGAAGACATGGCTTATCTTAACAATCAGTCAAGAAAGACAACGCCTATCATCCCGAAAACTAAACGGAGAAGGCCTATCCTCTCACTCCGGAAAAATATTAAAATTAAATCATTGAATTATTGAAAACATAAATTAAACCTTACCTTACTAATATAACTTTGTTTGGTATATGATCTGAGCTTTGTACTGATAACATTTTGTGTAATAGAAGGTGAGCTAGATATACTATTGTATTTGTATTTATATATTATAATATATTCTCTTTGATGTGAGTTGACGTAAGACGAAAAATAAGAATTGATATGTTGATTATTGTTTATGTTATGAGTTCATCTTAAAACAAAGGGTATTGCCTCTATTTATAGCAAGGTAAAATTTTTAAAATAACAAGACGATCACTTCAGTCGGTGGAAGCAAATGGATAATCACACTTCAGATATTTCAAACTTATCCTTTAACAATTACTTCAGATATTATATTTTAATAAAGGCACTTAAAACCACTTAACCGAACATAACGAATAATTGTCAAGTTAAAGTAATAGTTAAGACAATTATACTTAGGGTCACTTTTAAGTTCTTAATTACATTTTAAGACACTTATAACTACTGAGGTAGTTTTTTTATGCTTGTTTACATAATTACCTTTACTTTTAGCAAACTAAACATGTATTTTTTAATTTTTCAGTATCTAATTGTTAGGTTTCGTCAAGAGACAAAACATTGAATTTTAAATTCCATAAACTGCTTGTTTCACTTTAACTTTTTTTTATTAACCTTTTAACATTTTTTTTTCTTTTTCTTATCTACTTTCACATAATTAAACAGTTCATACAAAATCTCTTCGATCTTAGCTATCACAAGCAAAAAGTTCTATGTGAGTTCCCTTCAATCCAAGTGAGTGCACCCAAAGATTTCCTTTATTTTTTTAAGAGTTTTTTCTCGTAAAAATCGACAATCCACACATCACATCAGCCTCACACAGAGACACCAAATCTAGACACCAAAGATCAACTGGTTGGGTAAACGAGCAAGCAGAGATGAGATGTTGGGATTTTAAACTTGCTGAAGATAAGGAGGAGAAGCAACAAGATTTTCCTCAGGTTAAGTTTAGAGGGGAACTACAAGGCTGTAACGGAAAGATAGAACATGATTACTGGATAGAATTGGATTATTGGATCTATACATGCCGGAGAAGAAGGCTTGAACAATGGGGGAAATAAATAGCAGAAGCTGTCATATATATATTTTCATGTGAGAATGTGCTTCAAAGCTCGGTGACTAGTGAGTGGTAGTTGTTTCACATGAAAGCTTGTACTTTTTTGTGTTTGAGAAAAAAACATGAAAGCTTCAACCTTTTTGTGTCAGAAAACTCAAAAAGATATGATTTTTGCATCTTAATGACCTTATGTGGTTAAAAGTTTAGAAAGAAAACAATGTTGTGTTTAGTAGAAAGAGACAAGAAAGGAAAAATTGAAGAAAAAGTCTGGAACATTGATGCAAAAGTTAGGGATGAGAGTGAAGATGTTGATCATGACAAAGGAGGAAGAGGATGATGAAACTTAAGTCCAATAGCTGGTAGGATGAGTTATAAGAGTTTAGGTTCACATGAGAAACTGCATTGAAGGTGAAGAGTTCATGTACATAGTTAGGCACAAACCTTAAATTTGACTATTTTTGATGATTTTATAGTTAAAAATTATAAAACATATGTACAAAAACTTTTTCATGTACACGTTTTATCATTATCCACATGGACCACGATGTAAACGATATGTACACCGGATTTTAATAAACATGTACAATTTAAACATAGTATCCACATGTACACATTTGAATTACATGCTTACAAATCCATACTTAGAGAAAAAATCAGTATGCATATTCCAATTAAAACTAAATACCACTTAGCCATAAATAACTATATCAAACACAATATTACTGGTGTATCCTGTATCACACACTTCATAGTGGCCGAGTATTGAAAGGATTTTTTTGGGACAAATATGAAGCTCCAACCGTTACCTGAGACATAACTAATAGTTCTGAGATTCAATGAAAGTAAGTTCTTCAACTGAAAAGTTCAGTAAAAGCCTCCTATAAGCAAAATCAATCTCATTACCAAAAATATCATCCTCTTAGACAATAGGTAGAAGCCATTATTTTTTTCAGATTCATTTACTGTCATGATAAAATTTATGAAATATATGTACAAGAAATCGTTATGTACATGTTTATGATCATCCACGTGTACAATGATGTAAACAAGTCCCACATTTACATAAAATTATGATATCCACATTTACATCTCTACATGTAGACATTTGAATCAAATATTAACAAATCCATATTTTCACACAAAATTATTAAGTGGAAGTTAATTGTTCTTTTCATATTCATCCATTATGACAAAAAGTTGTGATCCGGGTTTTTGAAGCTAAAATTTTCTTACAATGATTCATTCAACCAAATGTTCAGACTAAAACACTTTTCTACAACCATTTTAAGAAAATTCAACCCCATAAAATTCAACAATTAACTTAAATTGAACATCCTTGATATGATTTTGTTGGAAAATTTTCTACTTTAATGAATAGAGAAAACTAAAAAAAATACTAAACAAAAAAAAAGAACAATAAATTGAGGTAAAGTCAATTTTTATCATTTTCCTCTTGTCTTTCACACCTTCGTATTAAGATGCAACAATCCAAGATCACACATCAATCTTTAGTCAACTGTAATGTGCTCTCGGATGTTCTATTGGACATGTGACGGTGTGTGTTAGCACACTAAAGTCACAAACCATAACCTGAAATCAAGCAACACCGGAGAGATCTCTGACCTCTGGAGCAGAAGCAACATAACTGTTATTTGGATGGTACAAAACCGAAAGGGTTCACTCGAGAGATCTCTTGTCGCAGACATTAAATTAAGTAATTATCCCGACAAACCAAGAAAGGATGAGTTATTTTTAGGTTTTCTTGTCATCATGGTTGACGTGATTTACATCCCCATCATCGCATGTCTTCGTCAACCTCTTCATCGTCTACAACTGCGCTCATCTACATCTTTGTCGTGACGACTACATATCCGTCGTCATATTCATCTTGTCGTTGTTTACAATTTTTGTATAGCAGAAAAAACAAGTAAATAATCTTTTGTAAGAGATAAATATGGATCGTTGAGGTTGAATGTCGATCAATAGATCCAAAGGCTAAATTTATAGGTAGGTAAATGTCAACTCAAGTTTTTTCTAATGAATATAGGTCACTGGATCTCTAATTAAAAATTACAGGATGAGGTTAAATCCCACCTAAAATAATGTTTTCCCTTTTTTAGTTACGTTTATAGAAACTAAGTCAATTACACTAATGGATTGGAAATGAGTTTAGTTTACCAAAGTGTCCTAGGAGTGAAAACTGACCCATTATGTAACTAAAGACTTGAAATATGTCTTATAGTGTAATATTTTAGTAATTTTTTTTTATATATTTTCTCTGTTCTTTTATAATATCACTTTAACATTTTTTCTTGTTACAGAAAAATGTCGTTTTAGAATTCTAATACAATATATACTCATTTTTATCTGGATATTAATTGTAAAATGCATTAATCTAATAAATAAATTTATATATCTCATATATTATTGGCTAAAAACTAATTAATAAAAACATAAATACATTTCAATTATTTTCTTAATATATGTGAAAATTGTCTAAGTGACACTCTTTATAATAAAGGAAGTAATTAATTGGGGCATGTGACTCTTGTACTTTCTATAGTAAACCTATCTTTGGTTAGATCTTAGCTGGAAAAAATCAATGAATAAAATTGTTTCATTTTTTATGTGGAACACGAAGATTATGTAAGAAATAAAGTGACAAGTGAATTCAATGGTTAGATCTTTACTTTAAAAATGATGGCTAAGATTTTTTTTATCTTTTTCATAAGAAATTAAAAGTAAAACATGATGTGACTAGTATAATATAATGATTAAATCCTGGTTGAAAAAAGTTAAGTGGCTAAGATTGTCAATTTCTTTTTTGATAAAAAATGATAAATCATATAAGAAATTAAGTGACTATTAAATGTATTGTTTAGATCTTGTCTAAAAAATTCAATAGCTATAATTATTTTACTTTTTTCTTGTAGAAAATGACAAATTATATAAGATATGTAGTGACTAATGAAAGCAATCATTAGATATTGACAGAAAAAAATCAATAGATAAACTTATTTTGTTTTTTTTTACAAAGTTACAAATTATGTAAGATATAAAATGACTAAGAAATTGATAAATCTTGTTTGGAGAAATTCGACGGCTTAATCTGTTCCATATTTGGATACGAAGTGACTATAAAATGGATATCATGTTGGTAAATATAATGAATATCACCATCATTATTTATTTATACTTACAAAAAATAATTTTTAATTACAGTAGTTCATCACAAAACAATATTCTTTTTGATCATCTCCAGATAATGATTTTATGACGGTATCAAATTACCACAAACAACAACCGTATAGTTGACTTAGAGGCTTTGCATCGAGGATATATACCAGTCATATATTAATCAGCCGTGACCGTGAAAATACTTCTCGCAATCTCCTCAGTGATTATTTTTAAGATAATTATTTTTTCTTCAAGAGATATCCTGGCGAAGATTTTGGATGAGGCGGCTTTTTTTACGTATATATGAAGCTATCCAGTGACATGTAATTACTTTATCCAAAGATGAGATGGTATCAATAAACTTAGGTTGTTTGGTGTACAAAAAAATGACTGTTGTCTTTCGAATGTTGGTGTATGTTTTATAATCTACAAAAAGTACATCAAAATAGGCATAGTCGGGTCTGACGACATTGTTAGGAAAAAACAATCAATGGGGCTCACAAAGTAGGAGCTCCACATTTAAGAAAAATATATTTATATATATCATTAAATAGATTTGGTTATTATAATTTAATTAAACAAATTATGTTTTTAAAAACTCACACTTTGATATTTCTTTCAACTATTTTAAAAGAAATAAATAAAAAGTAAATATATTCTTTAGTTTTGTATAAGGTCCCAAAAATTCACGATCGGCTTTGAAAATATAGAAATTTACAACTATAAAAAATTTTAAGCGATTTTGTCATGATGTTCAAAGTATTTTCAAGCCGATATCTATGACCACTTAACACTAACAATGTTTCTTGGCTACTTCAAATTGATGAATTATGAGAATTTTCAGGTATATTAGATAGTTTAGATTGCATGCATAAAAGACGAAATAACTTCCCAAAAACTTGGTAGGATATTATGCTGGTTGTAGTGGATTTAGCACTATTATACTAGAGACTGTAGTTGATTATAATTTTTAGATTTGAATGCATATTTTAGTCTACCAAAATATACCGATAATATTAATGTGCTAGAAGCCTCTCATTTTTATGACTATCAAAAATTCTAAGATAATCCCTTCCTAATTTGTTTTTAATTTATATTTAAATTTAATTAAAAAAATATGTAAAATAAAAAAAAAATTTAAAGACTTCAACCTATTTACGGATTCATGCCATTCATATCCAAACCCGACCCGACCAGACCCAACTATTAACCCTAATTTTCCTTCTGCTTCCTTTTTCTATGGTTGTTTCTTTAACTTTAAAACAAAATCAAAAGATATTTTTTAATGTTCATTAGTTTTATTTTCTTATTACAAATCAATCAATCCATGGTTATATTTAGCCAATTATATCTTATCTAAAGTCGAGTGTCATCTTCAATGTGAAAAATTCGCGAGAAAGAAGAACCCAGAAAATTATTAGTACAACTCGAAATAGTACAACTAGAACTAGTACAACTAGAACTAGTAAAACTAGTATAAATATATTGAATATAACGAGTATAACTAGTACAACTATAACGCATATAACTAATACAAATTTGTAATTAATATGGTGATATTTGGTTTTTGTTTTGAGTGCATTAAGGATGCTAGAAAAGATTATGATGTCAAAATACATGAATAATCTATTTTCCATAATATTTGATTTGAATAACGATTTGTTTACAAGTTCTACTAGTTATACTAGTTGTACTATTTTGGAAAAAAATCGTCTTTACCTTTTTGCTCCCAAAGCCCAAAAAAAGTAGCTGCGGAGACGGACTGGGGCGTAGTCGTCTCATTGTGATGGCGAGATGGACCAGAGGCGAGGAAACCGCAAGAACTTGGACGTAATGGCTCAATCTCTCTTTTTGGCCGGTCTTCTGAAAGTTGTTTATTCAAAGATCGCTAGAATATCCCGTGAAAACTTGTTGCTCGATCATTTTTTAATCATATATCATCTTAGATATTTACTTGTTTCCAAAAGTAAAGGTCTCATTTTGTGTCAAATTAATAACTTTCGGGGTTACTTTTGGAAACTTATGTTCCTTATAAAACTTATGTTCCTTTTAATATTAAAACTTATGTTTCTTTTGATGTTAAACTTTTTTTATAGCTTTAGAAACTATTAAAACTTATGTTAGTTTTAAAACTTATATTTTGTTTGCGAAAATTGTGTTTAGTTTAAATATATATATGTATTTTGGTATAACTAATAAAACAGATTCAACAAAGTAATAATATTTAAGAATTGTACAACTAATACAACTACTCAACATTAGTGTTCAACCATAATTGTTAAAACATGATACACATTTAAAACGCGATGTACATTTAAAATAATATTAAAATAATAAGTAGTTGCACTAGTTTTCTAGTTGTACCGACTGTACATAGTTGTACTAGTTTTTGAGTTGTACTAGTTTGTACACAGTTGTACTTTGGCAATGAAATAAAAAAAAACATTAGTTGTACCACATACTAAATACATTTACCTCAGTTGTACCATTTATTTATGTTTACATATCTTTGCCCGGTTACAATGAAATCATCAGTTTTGTAAAACTACATTTCATCTATGTTTTCCACAACTTATGTGGACAAACAAGTTAACAAACTTTAAAGGTATAAGGTAGATCATGTAAACTTATGGAGTTGTGTAATAATTTTTTTTTTTTTTCGAAACTTCAAATTAAATTAAAGAAACTTTATGAATACATACCAATTGAGATATTTGATTGTTTTTTTCTATGGAATACCAAATTGGTTTGTTAATTTCTGAAATGTCAAAGTTATACGAGTTGTACCAGTAATACTCGTCTAATATATAATAAAAATTATATCAATTGTTTATATGTCTAGTTTTAGGGGTTGTACTACTTCTATATGTTTACCTATATGATATCACATATATTCAAATCATTAATTTTGGTAAATTGTATCAGATTTATGTTTTTTAAAATATAGTGGACAAACAAGTAAACAAACCTTTAAAGTATAAGGTGGAAACATAGAAACTTATGAGATAGTGTAATAATTGCCAAAAATATTTAAAATTAAAATAGTTAGGAGATACCATTATAAACACGCACCAATTTTGTCAATTGATTGTTATTTTATACATGGTAAATAAAGTAATTATATTAGTTGCTGAAAAACTTAGTTACAACATAAGAAGTAAATATACCTTAGTTGTACTACTTTCATATGTTTACAAACCTGGTATGACATATTAGGAATCCTACATATTATGAAATCATTAATTTTTAAAATATACATTTGGTGTATGTTTTTTGAAAATATGGTGAACAAACAAATAAACAAGTTGTTAAAATATAAGGCAGATGGTATCTAGTGTTTTTAATGGTTTTTAGTATCTTTTTATTAATCATATTAGTGTTTTGAGTTGCATTTAGGTCTCTAGAATGCATAGATATGTTCATTTATGTGCATTAGGGGTTGGATTGCACTATTAAGAAATTTGAGGTGAAAATTAAGGTTAAATTTACCATTATAGAAGTTTAGGGTGAAAAATGATGTTAAAGAAAGAAAAAGACCACTCTGAAATTAATAATAGAAGATCTGGAATATGAGAATGAAAGATTTGAAGTTGATTCAAGAGGACTTTTTTGTTATTTCTAAAGGTTTGGGGTTAAAGCATAATTAATCAAAATGTGAGAGGCTAGATGTGCAAATACTCCAAAGCCTACCATTGTTGTTCGTGGTTGAAAACTCTCCTGGGATTTTTGTAATTTTTTTAGTTTAGTTTTGTTTTAATTTTATTTTTATTTATTTTGTTAAGGGTATTAGTGTAAATTAATATTTATGGGGTTAAATAGAATGAGTTGGGTTATAAGAGAATAAAAAAGAGGGTTATGGGTCATATGAGAATAATGTCCTTGTAAAAGTCAAGCAAAGAAGAATTTTCTTAAAAAGTGGACAATGGTATTTAAAACAAATTAAATTGAGCATATATCTTTTTTGTTCTTTTTATTGGTTATTATTAATTTAGATAATATACGTATTAAAACTTCTTCTTTTTTGTTTTTTTTTGGTTATTATTCATTTAGAGTCTTTGATTGAAGAAGTAGTTTCGCGCAAGGAACAAGGTTTTTCAATTACAGAGAAACAAAGAAGTTTGCTAGAAATGTAAAAACAGAGAGGTAGAGAGACAAACACACCAAACTATACCAGAAACAGTAACCCATATCTTCACTCATCCGGATTTGGACATGGTGGTTCCTTTGAATTTCTTCTTTCAGATTCTTCTGGTTTGTTATAAAAGACCTGTATAACAAAAAAGTTTATTATAAGATTTTATTAACAAAAAGGTTTGCTAACAAGTTGAATTAAAACTCTGGAATATTACCTCTTTAATGAGTTGTGGTGGTGCTGCGTCTGCGTTTGCTTCGGACAAAAGGGTTCATGAACCACTCTGGTTTGTAGGAAACAAGTATGTATCCGATCACCCATCCAAAGGCAATACCAGGTACGACTCCTATTACAGCTGTTATCCAACTAAACACCTCTTCTTCTTCTTCTTCTTCTTCTTCTTCTTCTTCTTCTTCTTCTTCTTCTTCTTCTTCTTCTTCTTCTTCTTCTTCTTCTTCTTCTTCTTCTTCTTCTTCTTCTTCTTCTTCTTCTTCTTCTTCTTCTTCTTCTTCTTCTTCTTCTTCTTCTTCTTCTTCTTCTTCTTCTTCTTCTTCTTCTTCTTCTTCTTCTTCTTCTTCTTCTTCTTCTTCTTCTTCTGATTCCGGCGTTTCATGTGGTGTTGGCGTGTGAATATCTCTGACAATTTTCGTCAAGAGAAGGGCCAAAAATTCCAATGTTACCCTCAAAGGAAGTGCAGTTCAGCCTTCGAAACTGAGTGCCTCCTGGTACTAGACCTGTAAGCTGGTTATGAGAGAAGTTCATGTACGAAAGGAACGAGAGTCCCCCTAGCTCTTGCGGAATTTCTCCTGAAAGCTGGTTTTTGGAAACGTCTAATGACTCAAGAGCTGTCAAGTTTCCCATAGATGAAGGGATGTGGCCAGTGAAAGCATTGTTCGACAAATTGAGCACAAGAAGCTCTTTCAACAGACCGATAGACCTTGGGATCTCTCCTTCAAATTTGTTTCCTGAAAAGTCGAGTGCTGTGTAGATTTTCAAGATACGCACTAGCTCCATCTCTAAACCTTTATTCATCAAAACTAATGAATCCTCGTAATAGCCATCTCCCATGTACATATCATCCGGCTGATCATAATAAACTGTCCCAAGTGAGGACATAGCACTCCAGTTCACAAAGAAGTCTGATGGCAAAGATCCATTGAAGTGATTGTGCGATATGTCGATGAATTGCAACTTAGGGAACGAAGTTTGATGCATCGGTCCATGAAAGGCATTGAAGCGTAATACAAGAATTTTTAGCTCTTGTAGAAAATGCAACCAGAAGGGAAACATATCATTGATCATGTTGCTTTCCACGTTCAGAACTTCAAGACTAGAGAAACCGATTAAAGATCTTGGAAGCTTACCCGTCAGTTGGTTATGACCGACGTCAAGCGTTCTTAAATTTTCAAATATATTCTCCGGAAGACCTCCATGGAGACGATTTTGACCAAGGTTTAGATATGTAAGAGTATCCTTGAGATTTCCCAGACAAGGAGGGATTGAACCATTGAAGTTGTTGTTTGATAAATCAAGAGTGACAAGAGATCCCCAACCACATATGAAAGAGGGAATCTTTCCCGTGAAATTATTGTTGGAGGCTAACAAGGTCGTTAAAGATAGCCCATGTTTCGTTGAGTTATCAAAGCCGGTGAAAGTGTTGTTGGAAAGATTCAGATAATCCAGCTTTGGTAGCGTCCATAGCCAGCGTGGCACTTGTCCTTTGATTTTATTGTTGGAAATGTCTAGCCACTGCACATTTTGCAATCTTACAAACTCCGGAAGCTCGGTGATACCGCAGCCTGACAAGTGCAAATCAGACAACAAAGGGGGATCTGAAACTGGACTCTTGTTTGTGACTGAAACATGGTTGCCTGAGAGATTCAACCAAAAGAGCCTCTTAAAGTACGACAAGATATCATTCAAGTCAATCGTAGTGGTCGTGTTCAAATCGGATATGTCAAGATATTCGAGCCACTTGAGATGTGAGAAGATACTAAAGTCAAGTGGACCTTGTGTCTTGTAATGGGAAAGGTCAAGGTAGACAAGGTTGGTAAATTTTGATATCGTGGCTGGGATTGGCCCTCTCAACTTGTTATTGCCAACGTCTAACTTTCGTAACTTAGATGGTGAAGATATATTCCCAAACTCAAGAATACCGTTGAGTTGGTTATCAGACAATCTAACAGATTCAATAGATGGATGGTGAAGAGAGAAGAAGGCAGGGTTCCAGTGAAAGCGTTGTGACTTGCATAAAACATTGTCAAGCTGGATAGTGAAGTAATGTTATGAGTAATTGTTCCTGTTAACTGATTTTCATAGAGTGATAAAAATGACAACTCTGTCAAATTCAGTAGTGCAATGGGAAAGCTTCCATTGAGCCTATTGAGACCAACATCTAAGATGGTCAACTGGTTTAGATTGCCAAAAGAAGATGGGATTTCTCCAACAATATCGTTCCGAGAAAGGGCAAGATAAGCGAGCTTATAAACATTTCCAATAGAAGATGGAATCTTGAGTCAACTTTTCCTGTACCCCTATTTTTTAGAGGTAATCTTCTATGGGCTCGTGTGATCTCTTATACCCCTATTTCATAATTCTTTTTTTAATCAAAACCTAAACCCCCAAATTAAATCCTATCCGGTGTTCAAAACTAAACCCTAACCCCCCCCAATGGATGGGTGAACCCAAGGGTAAATATTTAAATTCTATAGGTTTCAAATTCGAAAAAAATATATTTTAAACTCGTTTTTAATCATATTTTGATGATTTTCGTGAAAATATGGAAAAAAAAGGTTTTTGATTTTTGAAATATTTTTATCAAATTCTATAAATCAAATAAAAAATATTCACGTTTCAATTTTAATTTTATGTTTTTTCGTTTGACATATAAAATTAAAAAAAGAAATGTGTCCTAGAGAGATTAGAAGTTGAGATTTAGGGGCATGAGAGGAATTGCCTCTGGAATCTTACCCGAAATTTGATTCCAATTAAGGTCAAGATAGGTGAGATGAGAAAGATTTCCAATAGAAGATGGAATCTGACCCGAAAAACTATTAGAAGAAAAGTCAAGATAGGTGAGATGAGAAAGACTTCCTATCGAAGATGGAATCTGACCCGAAAAACCATTATATGAAAGGTCGAGAGAGGTGAGATAAGAAAAGTCTTCTATTGAAGAAGGAATGAACTCGTTGAAATGATTATGTGAAAGGTCGAGAGAGGTGATATGAGAAAGGTTTCCAATTGAAGACATGATTTGACCACTGAAATGATTAAGTGAAAGGTCTAGAGTGGTTAGAGAATGAAGGTTTTGAAGACTGCTATTGGAATGAAATCGACCACGTAGGTAGCTGCAACTAAGGTCTAGCTTGATCACTTCACCAGACTTGGCATTGCAGGTGATGCCCTCCCAATTACAGCAGTCGCTGCTATTCATCCATGACTTTGTCTTCCCATGAGGCTTAATACAATAATAATAAGCAGAGGAAGAGTTTAGAACCTCAAACTCGTTCTTGAACTGGAGAAGTGCATCCCTTTGTTCCGGACGACACAGGTGCCTAGTAGGAACCGCAGACACGTCCCCATAATTGTAGACGAACAAGAAAAGTATAGAAAGAGTAAGAGAAATGGTACTTGTTAAGTTCCAAAAGCTTTTCATTCTTCTTTAAGCTTATTAAACTTTAAAATGATAGAGCAAAAAGAAAAGGGAATTTGGTGATTAGTAAACATGCTTCCATGGCCTTCTCTTTATAACAAAATAATAGACTTTGTTTTTATTCCACACAAAAAAAAATATACACAGAGAAAAGTCTTTGTGTCCGATTGTTAAATTTCCACACATATTGGTCCCGTTCACTAATTACAAGATTTTAAAAAGAAAATTGTCCGCACCAAAGAAGACGTAATTTACGAAGTCTTAGTTTGCTTAGACATTATTATATCTAGCACCCTATTTGGAGTGTTTTTTTTTATGTTTTTTTTAAAAAAATGATAAATTAATCACGAGTTGTCACGTGTCAGTGGAATCCGCGAACAGTGTAAGCACCAAAATAAAATAGATACTTAATTGGCCAACAGTTAGTTTTTGGGGGTGCTACCCCGAAGCACCCCCGTTGAAAATACTCTTAGGTTTATATTTTTTTGGATTTGAACTAACGTTTACGAGAGATCCATGCATATTGACCCCAAAAAAAACTAACATTTACGAGACCCATGCATACAATAAATATCCACAGAGTATTCATCACGTCCAAAGCAAAATCTTTGTGTCCGATTGTTCAATTTCCACACATATTTATTGGTCCCCTTAACTAATTACATGATTTTTTTAAATGTCCACACCAAAGATGACGTAACATGTCTTAGTTTGCTTAGGTTTATTTCTATTAAAATAAAATCAAGGTGTATGTCAAACTATTTATTCTCTCTGTTTAATGAACCACTTATTATTATATTTTATATAACTGTATTTAATTCTATTTAAACAGTAACTATCACAATATTATAAAAAATCATATACATATTACTTATTATTAATATATATATTTTTGTAACCCTTACTTTAACTCCTAAACTTTCGGAACCCACCTCTAATTGGTTACAAAGATATATCTAAATGAAAAATATAACCAATTACGGGTTGGATTTGATATTAGTTTTCGGATATAACACTTTAAGAATTATTCAAGTACATAGGTCATGTCTAATAGAGTGTGAAACTTTAATTTTCAGGTCAATTGCGAGTCGGATTTTTTGGGTAGGAATATTCTTGACTAAATTATGACATGTAACTAAAAAGTATAATAAATGTTGCAAACTTCAGAAATAAAGTTGAAAAATTATTTCTGAAATGCATATGGAACAAGTATATAATTATGCAACTAAAAATATTTAATATATTTATCAAAAAATTATATTATATTAAATCAAATTAATATTAATTAAAATATAATTACTAAAGAAAATATAAAAATTAAATTTCTCAAAAAAACTAAAACAAAAAATATACTCGCTTTTTGTAAAAGGCCGGAACAGAATTTAGTTTGGATTTAAATAACGTTTACGAGACCTCATCCCCATGCATATTGCATATATTGTAGTTTAAGTATGAAAAAATTACACATTGAGTCACATTTTGACATTCTAAATACACTTTAAACCACTTTCTACTTGAGACACACTTTTTTTATGTTCTTTGTCTTTTATACCCTTAATTTTAGCTAACCAAACCAAACGTAATATCTTATCTTTTTCTGACTAAATGCACATTATTTCTTTACTTAAATCTAATACCACCTTAAGAACCTCTATCCTAACTTAAAATCACTTTCCCGTTCAAGGATCTGGCCATGTATATAAGTAAATAATCGGAAAGTTACCAAAAAATCAGGTTCTTGGTATGTTGTTCGTAAAAATTATCAAAATTTCATTGCTACTTTTGAGAATCACAGTCTCGATGAAATTCATTATCACAAAGTCGTCAGTTATTTCAGACGAGATTCCAGAAACAATCACACCAAAAAATAGACGAGACGAGTTATTGGAGATTTTGAGTAACTTTTGAGAAAAATAAAGTAGTTTAAAACAAAAAAAATTAATAGAAACTAAAATTGTTTTGATTACATAACAATCTAACTATTACAATCAAAGTACCATAGTGGAAATAAAAAGTGAAGATGTTGTTTCTGTAAAAATAAATTTCATAGAATGATATGAAGCCACAAACACTCTGTTTTGCATATACAAAAACAGAGTATGAAAAAAAGTTAAACCGCTATGATGCTGCGTTGTACTTTCACAGCTTCTTCCAGCAAACCTCCACCGTCCACAATATGTTCTTTTGTAGTGAATCATCTCCACAGTCACCTCGCCTCCGACATTAACGAAGGCATCCCCATTTTTATATCTTCCGTACACAAATCCTTTGTCCACAACTCAAATACTAACAACTCCTATTTTCACAACTCGTCTATCCCCAACTCCCATGTCCACAACTCTCTTATCCACAAAACTAAAGCACCAACTGGTAATACGTAAAAACTTCAAGGTTTTTTTATTTAATCTTTACTTGACCCGTGCAAAGCTACTGAGGGTACCCAACATAATGTAAAGGCGGTGTTTGATGCGGCTATCAAAGTAGATCTCCAGCCACCAAGAAACAAGAAGAGGAAGAAGAGAAAGTCTCAGAAAAGTTGTTCTATATTGTGATTCAATAGAGAGAGAAGGAACCAACATGAGGATAGAAGAGCTCCACTTGTTTTCTTCAAGAAAGGAAGAATTTGTTGTATCTCTTGTAAAAAAATTCTCAATCCACAACTCAACTACTAACAACTTCTCTTTTCAAACCTCATCCATCCCCAACTCCCATGTCCACAACTCCCTTGTCCACACAACCAATGTATCATCATGAACCAACCATCCTTCGAGCCCTCATCCACAACCCAACCATCACTCCCACACACTCATGGACCCCTCTCCCCCCCTTCCCACAACACCCCTTCCATTGACATGATCAATTTCTGGCACAACCTAGTCCCCCTTTCTGTTTTATATCAATAATGTTTGAAATCTTTTAAGTTTGAGACCCATTTTCTTAACCATACACATGTACATATTCATCCTATGCCACCATATGTCCACATCCACACAAAAATAACAGTTGGTGTACACCAAAAAAAAATATAATAGCTGGTTACACAAATCTTTTTTCTGGAAAAAGAAAGAAACTCACGCATTAACAATGCCTTTAACCAATTTTTCAAAAAACAAAAAAAAAAGAGTCAAACACACCAAAACCCATAGATTTTCTTAACTTTTTCAATTCAGACGGCCTTAAACAGAACACAGTTTTCAATACAACTATCAGAACTCTCCTAACTAAACTATCATAACTAACCACGAACCAAACAACTAAACACTTTTATATTAGCTTAACTTAGAAAGTATCACCTTAGAAAATACAAGGGGCATTTTCGTCCTGTTTACATCTCGATTTCATGAAAAGTACCTCTCAAGTACTAGTGATTGATTTTGTTAAAAAAGATAGAAAAGTGCCTCATAACGTAATGCACTCTTTAAGTATTATTGAAATAACTGCCAAACTAGTTTAATTTGATGACGTTTCAAAATAAGAAAGAATTTTAGTAAGAACAAAAAGAAATATCAACGTTTTCAAGAAAAATCAACGACGACACAGTCTTGTTTTTGGTTTATTCCTCATTACTTCCAAAATGAGAAATATATGCAAACATGACCTTTAAAAAAAAAGAATCAACTCTTTTCTGAGAATAAATCAAAATGAACAAAATATCAAATAGTGAGAACATTCTTCATGACAGAATAATCAACTCTTCCTCTTGAATGTACTCACGATCGAGCCATATCATAGTGACTTCATTATTCAACTAATATTCCTCAGGGCGAGATCGTTGGGAAGAAAAACAGACTTTGCTCGATCGTGTTCTTGTTTCTTCAATATCTGGCTAGTAGCTATTCTATCTTATAACAAAATTAAAACAAAAGATAATATATGCATCAAATAATGCAATACATCACTGGAAGTTGTATCGGTTATGAGATTTAAACCCATGAGTCTGATGTACACTAAGATTTTTTTAAGATTAGAGATATTCTATATATATCTTGTGTTTTTATAATTTTAATTTAATTCTGAAAATCGTCTCCAATAATAACATTTTTTATCTATGGATTAACCAAACTGGTGAATCATTTTGTTAATATATCTGTTACTTCCGCCTCAGTAATAACAAATTTTGGGATATAATCATCTCGCTTTCATTCGATAAATATATAAAATAGAGACACTAGTGATGAAACCAAAACTTCCATACAGAAAAGACTACTTGATAAGTTCTTTTCGACATAAATAAACTATTAAACCAATCATAAATAATAAAAATTAGTTATTATTTCTTGTCCATCCTTAAGAATAGTGTCACTGAGCAGATTATGTCGTCGAGTAAACATCTAACATGAAAATCTTTTTTTAATTATAAAATACAAATAAATTAATAAAAATCATGTACATAATTTTTTTTTTTTTAAAAAAATTGCAGGCTAATCTGTATCAGTTCAGATATTTTTTATTACTTTTCTCCCTTTATTTATAAATTATTTATTGTTTCATGGTTTCAAGCAACCTACGAGAGACCTTCTAGTTTAGGGGAATCATCCAGCTCTCTCCATGAACCATCTTCACCACACGGTTGAACTACAAAGCTGACTCCTTTCACGTCTGAATCCACCACCAGTTCGGAAACGTAATAGGATGGTACGTGAGAGACTCCTAGGAACACTCTCTTGCTTTTTGGTTTCTCTAAAACCTTCCTCGATCTTACTACATCAGTTGACTTCACATTCTCTGCATACACATTATACACTTGAGAAACATAACCTTCAAGGTTTTTCTGTCTCCATTCTAGCTTCAACCTGAGGATCTTTGAACCGGAATTACGTGGTACAAGCTCTACGTTATGAGCCTCGATGACCCATGATGAGGCTGGAGGTAAGGAAACGAGGTTTTGCTGGAGCTGAACATGATGATCTTTGATTGAGATGTGGCCTAGAATTGCAACGTACTCTGATGTCTTTGTCGAGTTCTCTGGTCTGTAGCAAAAGGCAGAGATTTCAGTCAGCGTGTGTCCATCCATGACAAGGCTTGCCTCGTGTATTGTCCACTCGGATACAGTCTGCCCCGATGTGACAAGGCACTTCAAGAAGATGTGATCGAATCTGGGGGTTGGTTCTTGCGGGCGCCACAAGTATGGATTTAGTCTCGTGCGATAGGGATGAGAAACAAAGCAGGAGTCCAAGTTTAGATGTTTCATCTGATTTCACCTGCATCCAAATCCAAGATCCTCCATTAGTAGAGAAACAAGAAGATCTGATAATGTGATGTACCTAAAAGCAGAGGGACTTACAGAGTAGGAGATTGTGATGGGGGACGAAGAAAGGTGAAGAAGAGGTTTAAAGAGCCTTGCTGTGAAATACACATCTCCATCGAGTCTTCCTTTAAAAACAATGTTCCCTCCTCCGTTATAAGATGCCTCTCTAGCACTAAACAAATTCATGTGCTTAGCGGTATATGTTTGCAAATAAAGTGTATCTAAATCAACAAAAAGTCAAAAACATCTTTTAGTACAGTAACAGAACTCACTCAATAGTGACCTGGATGATATCAGTGTTGTCTTCCTTGAACTCTAGGAGTGGCTGAAGTGAATAACACAACAAAAGACATCGATCAGATGAGAGGAGAGACAAACTTAGATCAAGAAGTTAAGTTTGCTGTTGTGGAAGATAAGATGGTTGAACCTGAAGACTTTGGCAAGAAATGTTGTACCATGGAGCATCAGATAACTGGCGACCCTCGAGTGAAACATGGTAACCAAAGCCCTTGATACACGAGAATAGAGATTTTCAGAACATGAATGAACATAAATCATAGCCAAGATAGTCGATGCATTCTTTACCCTTGTGACGTTATTGCAACAAAGATAAGAAAAAAGACGAAATCAATCTCAAATTTACCTGATTGAAATCCGAGTAAAAAGGCAAAACTTGTGGATATGTTTGGACTATTCCCCATGACTTCTCAACAAGTGACCACCATCTGAAGAGAAAAAGCATGACCAATAATAAGATCCAGCATTTCCTTTACAACAATATTTTAAGTTCAACATTGAAAGACGCCAAAGCAATGCAAAAGAAGTATTACTTATTCTGAGCTGTGTGAAAATTTGGTGGTTGTGCAGTCTCATATACCCATCTAGGAGCAAAGATAGCAGCTAATACATTGTTTCTCTTGAGCAAATCAAGAGCAGCATTAACCTAGCAAAGGATATAACGTAGGATTAACTCAAGACTGGCAAAAAGATGCTACAGGCAAGCTGCATGAGCTTGAATTAACTCACCATACAATGCATCTCCCTTCTCAGAGAACAGCATCAAATAAGACTGCAGCTTTAATTGGATATCCGAACCCGAACGGGTAATATCCGAATCCGAATGGATATCCGAAGATAACCACACATATGTATATTTACTTTATATTTCTAATTTACATCTCTCAATTTATTTAAAATATCTATATATTGATGTTATACATACTTTAAAATCATATAATATAACATATAATTACGAATAAAATGATTTGATACTCACTTCAAATGTATGCCAAGCTTTTTGTTTCATGCATTAACAAATGTATATCTAAAATTTAAAACTAATAACCAAATTAGTGTCTTTTTATTTTTGAAATGTTATCTCCAAATCTATTAAAAATAAAAAATCAGTTAATTGAAATTTATATTTTTACATACAAGAAACTTGAGAAATGAAAACTTTAATTTTTTTTTTCAAAATGTAAATATCCGAAAATCCGACCCGAAATAACCGAACCCGACCCGAAGTACAAAAATACCCGAACGGGTTCTATACCTCTATACCTCTATACCCGAAAATCCGAAATACCCTATCGGAACCCGAACGAGTATCCAAATGCCCACCCCTACTCGTACGTATGTCATATGGCTTATCTTTGAGATTTTGGTGGGCTTTATGTATAATGTTGAAAAATTAAAGGATATCATGAAAGTGACCAAACAGCTGGATGTCTCTTTTTGAGATTGTGGACGTTAAAACAAAGAGAAGCGAGACTTGAGATTAGATGTTAAAGTCAAGCAAGGAAATTATAAAATAGGTTTCACATTGATCCAAGAGGAATTATCTAATAACAACTTAACTAATCCAAAGATTCTTTATATCTTGAACCTTTTGATAGCAAATGGATCCTTTTGATACAAATATTTGCAAATTTCTATGTATTTATATGTTTCATTGACATGAACAATCGAAATATCTATATATAGTATGTATATCCTGTTTCCAAAGTCATGTGCTGCTTATATCGTTGATCTTGGTCATATGTTTATTATTGCTATGATCACGTCTATACCGTTGATGTCATCTTTGATTGAGTGAGTAGTTTTCAACGTAAGGAACATAGTTGTTCAATTACAGAGACACAAAGAAGTTTGCTAAAAAGTTTTTATAAAAAAAATAGAGAGGCAGAGAGAAAACACACCAAACTATACTGGAAACAAACAAGTTTGCTAATAACGTTATACAAAGGAGTAATGGGGAAACACACCAAACTAAACTGAACTAATCCGGATTTATATATAGTGGTCGCTTCGAATTTCTTCTTTCAGATTCTTCTCGTATGTTACGGAAGACCTATACAACAAAAC
This sequence comes from Moricandia moricandioides, assembly GCA_905132885.1. Lineage (NCBI taxonomy): Eukaryota > Viridiplantae > Streptophyta > Magnoliopsida > Brassicales > Brassicaceae > Moricandia > Moricandia moricandioides. Next base: position 48,475 of record CAJHQQ010002027.1, read on the forward strand.
GGTTTGTTCAGATGATTTCACTAATATATTTTTGTTTTTTTTTTTCAAATGTTTGTTGACAAATTGGTCCAACTCTAAACCTTTATTCATCAAAACTATTGAATTATAGTAATAGAAATCTCTCAGGTACTGTTGGTCCAGATCATAATTTGTCCCAAGTGAGGACATAGCACTCCAGTTCACAAAGAAGACTGATGGCAAAGATCCATTGAAGTGACTGTGCGATATGTCAATGATTTGCAACTTAGGGAACGAAGTACGATGTATGTGTCCATGAAAGGCATTGGAGCGTATTACAAGAACTCTTAACTGTGGTATCTGAAACTGACAAGTGCAACTTAGACAGCAAAGGGGTATCTGAAACTGGAAGCTAAGAAGTTTATCATAGATAGCCCATGTTTCGTTGAGTTTGCGAAGCCGGTGAAAGTGTTGTTGGAAAGATTCAGGTAAGTCAGATTTGGTAGCGTCGTCCATAACCAGCCAGGCACTTGTCCTTTGATATTATTGTTGGAAATATCTAGACTCCCCAATTCTTTTGTTCATCCAAACTCCTCCGGAAACTTGGTGAGACCACAACCTGACAAATGCAACTTAAACAGCAAAGGGGTATCTGAAACTGGAGTCTTGTTTGTGGCTGAAACATGGTTGCCTGAGAGAACCACCCAACGGAGCCTCTTAAAATATGACAAGAAATCATTCAATACAATCGTAGTGGTCGCGTTCAGTGAAGTGACGTTAGGAAGAAATGTGCCTGTGAAGTGATTGAAGTTTAGTACTAAATATGGCAACTCTGTCAAATTCAGTAGTGCAATGGGAAAGCTTCCATCAATTCAGTAATTCCCCCATGACTCCGTCTTTGGATGAGGGTTTACTATTTCATAATTGATAAGACAATTATAAGTAAAGGAAGAGTTCAAAACCTCAAACTCTTTCTTCAACTGGAGAAGTGCATCCCTTTGGTCCGGACGACACAAATGAGGTTTCAGGTTTCTGCTAAGCAATAGTGAATATATGGTAAAGTTTTCATTTTAATGTGGCTTTTAAAGATTGAAACTTTAGCTTAGCTTGTGAGGTTTCAGATTGTTGATTTGGAACCATATCTTAGAGCATCTACTCAATTGAGTTACTGAAAACTTGAATTGTGCGTTGTTGTTGTTGTACAGGGAAGAAGTTGTAGGGTTTAGATTGTGGAGAAATCTATACTTTGGTAGACAAGGGGAGCTCATGGAGATTGGAGAAACTGTTATTATTCTTACTCACTAGGTTTCAAGTTAGAGCAATGTTTTTTTTCTTCCTCTTATTCTGTTTCATTCTCTTCTTCAGGGTACATGGGTAGCAAAGCATATTGGTGAAAGGACTCTTGTAGTAATCTGACAGACATATCAACATGTACTTTTGTCAAGTGTACTAATGTATTATGGTTTGTGTATCAACGCCTGTGGTATCAACACACAATGCGTACAGGGGTTCTTTTCATGAACTCCAGGACAATGTTACGTCATAGACATTCATGTTCTTCCATAATTCACTTTTGGAATTGATCAAACCCATCACGCTGTTGATTTGGTTGTTTGCTTATCAGACTTTCCATCAATCTGGAATCTCCAGGACAAGACTCTTGTGACCTGATGGACACATGAGGCTCTATTGCATTGGTAGTTACATAGAGTCCAAGCTCGTAGGTCATACATCGTAATCACATAGTGGCTTATGTTTGAGATTTTGGTATTAAGCTTTAGGTTATAACGTTGATAAATCATAGGATAACGTACCAGAGAGAGAGAGAGTGTGAAAGTGACCAATGAGTTGGATGTTTTTTTTTTTTTTTTTTTTTTTGAGATTGTGGACATTAAACAAAAGAGAAGCAAGACTTGAGATGAGATGTAAAAGGGATCAAATTCTGTTATGACCCATATGACTATCAAAAATTTTAAGATAACCCATTCCTAATTTGTTTTTAATTTATATTTAAATTTAATTAAAAAAATATGTAAAATAACAAAAAAACTTAAAGACTTCAACCTATTTACGGATTCATGCCATTCATATCCAAACCCGACCCGACCCGACCTAACTATTAACCTTAATTTTCCTTCTCCTTTATTTTTTCTATGGTTGTTTCTTTCACTTTAAAACAAAATCAAAAGTTTTTTTTTAATCTTCATTAGTTTTATTTTCTTATTACAAATCAATCAATCCATGGTTATATTTAGCCAATTATATCTTATCTAAAGTCGAGTGTCATCTTCAATGTGAAAATTCGCGAGAAAGAAGAACCCAGAAAATTACTAGTACAACTAGTACAACTCAAACTAGTACAACTCGAAATAGTACAACAAGTAGAACTAGTACAACTAGTATAACTAGAACGAGTATAACTAGTATAAATATATTGAATATAACGAGTATAACTAGTACAACTATAACGCGTATAACTAATACAAATTTGTAATTAATATGGTGATATTTGGTTTTTGTTTTCAGTGCATTAAGGATGCTAGAAAAGATTATGATGTCAAAATACATGAATAATCTATTTTCCATAATATTTGATTTGAATAACGATTTGTTTACAAGTTGTACTAGTTATACTAGTTGTACTATTTTGGAAAAAAAATGTCTTTATCTTTTTGCTCCCAAAGCCCAAAAAGTAGCTGCGGAGACGGACCGGGGCGTAGTCGTCTCATTGTGATGGCGAGATGGACTAGAGGCGACGAAACCGAAAGAACTTGGACGTAATGGCTCAATCTCTCTTTTTGGCCGGTCTTCTGAAAGTTGTTTATTCAGAGATCGCTAGAATATCCCGTGAAGACTTGTTGCTCGATCATTTTTTAATCATATATCATCTTAGATATTTACTTGTTTCCAAAAGTAAATGTCTCATTTTGTGTCAAATTAATAGCTTTCGGGGTTACTTTTGGAAACTTATGTTCCTTATAAAACTTATGTTCCTTTTAATATTGAAACTTATGTTTCTTTTGATGTTAAACTCTTTTTTATAGCTTTAGAAACTATTAAAACTTATGTTCGTTTTAAAACTTATATTTTGTTTGCGAAAATTGTGTTTAGTTTAAATATATATGTATTTTGGTATAACTAATAAAACAAATTCAACTAAGTAATAATATTTAAGAATTGTACAACTAATACAACTACTCAACATTAGTGTTCAACCATAATTGTTAAAACATGATACACATTTAAAACGTGATGCACATTTAAAATAATATTAAAATAACAAGTAGTTGCACTAGTTTTCTAGTTGTACCGACTGTACATAGTTGTACTAGTTTTTGAGTTGTACCAGTTTGTACATAGTTGTACTTTGGCAGTGAAATAAATAATTGTACCACATACTAAATACATTTACCTCAGTTTTACCATTTATTTATGTTTACATATCTTTGCCCGGTTACAATGAAATCATCAGTTTTGTAAAATACATTTCATCTATGTTTTCCAAAAATTATGTGGACAAACAAGTTAACAAACCTTAAAGGTATAAGGTAGATCATGTAAACTTATGGAGTTGTGTAATAATTTTTTTTTTTCAAAACTTCAAATTAAATTAAAGAAACTTTATGAATACATACCAATTGAGATATTTGATAGTTTTCTTCTATGGAATACCAAATTGGTTTGTTAATTTCTGAAATGTCAAAGTTATACCAGTTGTACCAGTAATACTCGTCTAATATATAATAAAAATTATATCAGTTGTTTATATGCCTAGTTTTAGGGGTTGTACTACTTCTATATGTTTACCTATATGATATCACATATATTCAAATCACTAATTTTGGTAAATTGTATGAGATGTATGTTTTTTACAAACATAGTGGACAAACAAGTAAACAAACCTTTAAAGTATAAGGTGGAAACATAGAAACTTATGAGATAGTGTAATAATTGCCAAAAATATTTAAAATTAAAATAGTTAGGAGATACCATTATAAACACGCAGCAATTTTGTCAATTGATTGTTATTTTATACATGGTAAATAAAGTAATTATATTAGTTGTTGAAAAACTTAGTTACAACATAAGAAGTAAATATACCTTAGTTTTACTACTTTTATATGTTTACAAACCTGGTATCACATATTAGGAATCCTACATATTATGAAATCATTAATTTTTAAAATATACATTTGGTGTATTTTTTTTGAAAATATGGTGAACAAACAAATAAACAAGTTGTTAAAATATAAGGCAGATGGTATCTAGTGTTTTTAATGGTTTTTAGTATATTTTTATTAATCATATAAGTGTTTTGAGTTGCATTTAGGTCTCTAGAATGCATAAATATGTTCATTTATGTGCATTAGGGGTTGGATTGCACTATTAAGAAATTTGAGGTGAAAATTAAGGTTAAATTTACTATTATAGAAGTTTATGGTGAAAAATGATGTTAAAGAAAGACAAGGACCACTCTGAAATTAACAATAGAAGGTCTGGAATATGAGAATGAAAGATTTGAGGTTGATTCAAGAGGACTTTTTTGTTATTTCTAAAAGTTTGGGGTTAAAGCGTAATTAATCAAAACGTGAGAGGCTAGATGTGCAAATACTCCAAAGCCCACCATTGCTGTTTGTGGTTGAGAACTCTCCTGCGATTTTTGTAATTTTTTTAGTTTTGTTTTAATTTTATTTTTTATTTATTTTGTTAAGAGTATTAGTGTAAATTAATATTTATGTGATTAAATAGAATGAATTGGGTTATAAGAGAATAAAAATGAGGGTTATAGGTCATATGAGATAATGTCCCACTGATTCGGCTGCCAATTAGTTAATTTGTGGGAAAATCATAAAATGGGTGATTATCTAGTCCACCGTGGTGTATTCTTGTTCAAGCACTTCACGATCCACATGGCCAAAACAAATATTTGCAAGAAGCTTGTAGAACAGACGTGGAACCTGCATTTGAAGTATTGCAATCAAAATTTGAACTTGAGTAAAAAAGTATTGCATGATATTATAACTTCTTGTATCATAATAACTAATATGATTATAAAGGACGAACGCGATATTGAGGCAACAACTGAAGAACGATTTGAAGCCCAACTATAGAGGTTGAGATGGCGGGTGATGATGATGTTCGATTTCAGGTTTTCTTAGCTTGACACAAGAAATCAGAGATTGGGAAGCTATATTTAACTTCAAAATGCATTAACTGAACACTTGTAGTCCGAGTATAATAATTCTGAGGATTAGTTCGCTGTAATATATTTTAAATTAGTATGATGTAATATGTGTTTAGGAATTAGTCAAATGTAATATAGTTTTAACTTCAAAGTTTACTATTTATAATTTTATATTAAGCTATAGTTATTAAATAATGAATAACTAATATTCTTCCATTATTTTAAAATAAATTTAATAATATTAAAACTAATATACTATTATTAATCACCGTAAACATTATGATAATAATTTTTTTTCATCAACATAAACATACTAAACTAAGACTCTGTAAACCAAAACAGGAACTTTGCATCTATATGAACAACAAACTATGGTTGTTTCTAAAGCACCCTAACTCGGACTCTATGTCCAGTGAGGTTGCTAGGATTCAAGCCTGAATTTTTCTTAGGCATTTGGTTCGTTTAAGGCCTTATCCTTAACATTTCCAGTTTGTTTTAATTCCGTGATTCATTTTTGTAGAGTCTATGTGCGTGTATAATGAGAGTCAGTATGATAAGAGATAAACCGATTCTTTATTATTTCACAAAGGATTCGATACAATAAGAGTTTACTTTATACGCTATTACAAAGTCATCAATCCTAATTAGTTTATCTAACCACTCATCCACCCTTGGCTACGAGTCTTCACAGCTTAGTCAAATTCTTCCCACGATCACCATCTTTTCTTGAAATCGACAACAAACATAAGCAATTTAGTGATAACTTAGTGAGTGCTTTCTACACATGCAACTTATGTTTCGATTATTTCTAAGTTCCACCGAAATCCCCTTTAATAATACTTGACTTATCAAGTCAATTAACCGGAATGATCAAGTACAATTCGCGGATCCATAATCGTCTGTCTTATCACTGAACCATCCAGATTGGCCTTAACCCGATCAAGCCATTTGGCTAGAATCTATGATCTATCATATCTAGCACTTAAGCATCGGACCACATGATCGGACCGGATTACAGCCTTGGTCTTTTACTCGTCCCTAAGGCCTAAGTTACTTGATCGTTCATGCAGAAGAAAAAAGGAAACGATCAAGTATAGAGAAAGATGGATGTAACCGTTTGGGCCAGTCGCCATATAACCAGTCGGAATCACCCGAGGGCTATGGGGGACGGTTTATCCGGTACATCCACTCACCTTGGAAGTGTATTCTGGATTCCTGGTCTCAGTACACGTTTCTTTCTCCTTTGGACTCATTGTGGGATCGTTCTTCAAGACGTTGCAGTTGGATTTCCTTCTTGGCTTGATTCCGGTCAAGTCTTCCTCCCAAATAGCCTAAGTTCTTTTCTTTCGGTTTCCTTTTTGGTTCTGATTGTTTCGAAAGTTTCCTTAGGAAATTCTGCGTCAAAAATTAATCCTAAGGCCCAAAATATAAAGAAGACTCAGCCACAAAACGTCCAAAAACTGCCTTGGGCGAAAAGGTGTCTTTGTGGAAACCCTTTGGACGGCTATCCACACGCGCCCTTTCATCCCAAAACCGCCAAACACGCTTGATCCACGTGCCTTTGCTCAGCTGTAACAGTTCGGATCCACACCTAATCCAACCATCGGTCTGATAACCATCCCGGCCTAACCAGCTGGCTCAACCATCGAACACTCCACCGAGCTGAGTTGAGTTGAGCTCCCTGGCAGTTGGTCCAGCTGACTGAGCTGGGTCAACTCAGCCTGAGCTCGGTCCAGCTCGACCAAGCTCCGTATAGCTTTCTCAAACTCCTTCTCGCTCGTCCAAGCTTTGTCCAGATCGTCTAAGCTCTTTCTTTAGCTCGTTCTAGCTCTTTCTCTCTCTCTTTTCCTTGTTTTCTTGGCTAAGTCTCGATCATTACTCGGACTTAACCCTTTATTCAGACCATGGAATGCTTGCCTTTGTGTCTTACGATTGTCTTGCTCTTTCCCTCGTCTCATGGTCCGTCCCAACGATCCTATCTAGGATCGGAATACTACAAGTCTCCCCCACTTGATAGGGATTCGTCCCCTAATCCAGACCAAGTGATCCTTCACCTTCAAGCTGTTCAAACCATTTTGGGTATTCGGCCTTCATTTTAGCTTCGGTTTCCCAAGTTTATTCTTCCTTGCCATTGCAATCCCAAACAAATTTAACCATTTGGATTACCTTGTTCCTTGTTTCTTTTCCCATCCTATCAACAATTTGAACTGTCCTTGACTCCAAAGTGAGGTTTGTGCCTAACTCTGAGGCAGTTCAGGCACTATAACAACTTATACGCAACTGAACAAACTCTTTCAATGATCCTAAACGGACCCAAGTACCTCAGATCAAGCTTCCCTCTTCTTGAAGGTCTTTCTCCACCCTTGAAGGTTACCATCTTTAGATTGACCAGATCATCAACTGCGAACTCAAGGTTCTTCATGTGCTTGTCTGCATAGCTTTTTTTTTTCTATCTTGGGCGTCCTTCATCTTATCTTTCAAGAATTTGATCTTCTCAATCGTTTCTTCCACTATGTCCGGTCCAGTTATGCTGTGTTCCCCACTTGAGTCCAACATAATGGCGTTTGACATGGCCATCCATACAATGCTTCATAAGGCGACATACCAATGCTTCTATGGAAGTCATTATTGTAGGCGAACTCGACCAAAGGCAGGTGCCATTCCCCCGAGTCACCCTAGTCTAAGGTACAAGCCCGTAACATATCTTTTAATGTACGGATTGTCCTTTCAGATTGGCCATCCGTTTGTGGGAGATAGGCCGTACTCATGGTCACTCGTATTCCCAAGGCTTTCTAGAAGAATTTCCAAAAATGAGAAGTGAATTGAGAGTCCCTATCCGAGACTATGCTGGCCGGTACTCCATGTAACCAGACTATTTTTTCCATATACTTCGCACTATCTCTCCCACTCCATATGTTTTCCTCATATGGCGATGAAGTCAGCAGACTTGGTCAATCGGTCCACAACCACCAAGACCACATCCTTATTATTATTTGTTGCTGGGAGACCAGTCACAAGTCCATTGTGATATGATCCCACTTGTATTCCGGAATGGGCAGGTTCTGCAACAACCCACTCGGAAATTGGTTTTTGGCTTTGACAAGTTGGAAAGTTGGGCACTTCTCCACCCACTTGGACACATCTCGTTTCATTCTGATCCAATGATAGTACCTCTTTATGTCGTGGTACATCTTTGTCTGACCAAGATGAATAGAAAATTTTGACGAGTAGGCTTGTTTCAATATCTCGTCCTTTAATTTCCTATCATCCGGCACACTGACCCTACTATTGAAAATGGTTGTCCCATTGTCGGATGCATGGTAATCAGTCTTATCATTTTGAATGAATTTGTTTAAGTTTTCATCCTTGACCTGGGCATGCCGGATTCTTGTGAGTAAATCTGCTTGATCTACTGCACTCCGACCCAATGGTTCCTTATCCTGAGAAAATGCGTTGAGATGCAAGGTCCGGATCATTCCTTCAATCTCTTCAGATTCCCTTTCCGTTGAAACATCATCCTTCTCCTGCTTAGTGCATCCACAACCAATTTTTTCTTGCCCGAATGGTAAGCAATATCTATATCATAATCAGCTACAAATTCCATCCACCGCCTTTGCCTTAGGTTCAACTCAGGATGAGTGAAAATGCATTTGAGGCTCTTATGATCTGTGAAGATATGCACCTTGGCTCCATACAGATATGATCGCCATATCTTCAAAGCAAACACAACCACACCCATTTCAAGGTCATGGGTCGGATAGTTCACTTCATGCTTCCTCAATGTTCTTGATGCATAGGCGATTACCTTGCCTTTATGCATCAGAACACAGTCAATCCCGGATATAGATGCGTCTATGTAGACGACATATGGTTCATTCATTTCAGGCAAGGCTAAAAATGCTGCGCTCGTTAGTATATCCTTCAACGCTGAGAAACACTTCTTACACTCTTCCGACCATGTGAATTTTACATCCTTTCTGGTCAATCGAGTCATGGGTTGGGCTAAACTCGCAAATCCTTTTACAAAATTCATGTAGTACCCAACCAATCCAAGGAAGCTCCTCACTTCAGTGGCATTCTTTGGACTTGGCCAATCCTTGATGGATTTGATCTTTTCTGGGTCAACCGAGACTCCCACTAGACACAATGTGTCCTAGAAACCCAATACGTCTTTGCCAAAAACTACACTTGCTCAGTTTTACAAAGAGTTTTTGTTCCCTTAACCTTCCCAACACGGCCCAAAGATGCCCTTGATGTGAATCTCGATCCTTGGAGTAAACGAGTATATCATCTATCAAAATGATTAAAAACTCATCCAAGCAATCTTGGAATACGTCATTCATCATTTTCATGAAGGCGGCTGGTGCATTGCTCAGTCCGAATGGCATGACCACAAACTCGTAGTGTCCATACCTCATCCTGAATGTTGTCTTCCGCACATCACTTGGCTCAAAATGGATTTGATGATAACCTGAGGCCAAGTCAATCTTGGAAAACCAAGTCACCCCTCTTAGTTGGTCCAGCAACTCATCTATCCGGGGCTATGGGTACTTGTTCTTCACAGTAACCTGACTTAATCCCCGATAGTCGATGCATAGACGAAAACTTCTATCCTTTTTCTTTACAAATATGACTTGTGCAGCCCATGGCGAGCTACTCGGCCGTATAAATCCTTTTTCCGTCAGCTCCTAAAGTTGCTTCTTTAGCTCAAACATTTCAGCCGGAGCCATTCGGTATGGTGCCTTAGAAAATGGAGCAGTCCCTGGTTCAAGTTTGATTGTGAATGGATCCTAGCTATCAGGTGGTAAAACCTGACAAGGTTTGGAACACATCCTCGAACCATTGACCACCAGAATCTCTCCAAGGTCTACACTTTTCCAAACTTCGGTTGTGGTGATTGTAGCCAAGTATGCCTCATAACCCTTCTCGAGCATCCTTTCTGCTTGGATCGCCGAGATCACTAAACTACCCGAAGTTGAAATTATTCCTTGGAACTCAATTGGTCCAACCCCACTCTCAAACCAAAATCAGCTTCGGTGGCAGTCCTGAGTGTGCCGATATTTTCCCAACCTGTCCATGCCTAAAATCACGTCATGATTCTTAAGGCAGACTATTACCAAATCTACATGCATACTCTTTCCTTGGATCGCAACCGGAATGTTTTTAACCATCCCTAGTGAAGGCATGACCTGCCCTGCATTCACTATGCCAAAACACCCATCATGTTCCTTCTGGACCATTCCCTTTCCGATCATATCCGGTCTTACAAAGCTATGTGTTGCCCCTGAATCGAGAAGTGCGTGTATATCCACACCACCAATACTTAAGGTCCCTACAATCATTCCCCAGGCTAAGTATCTACCAATTCTATGTGACACTTGCGTGTTTTTATGTTTTAACATGGTATAAATATCCTAAACAAATAACTGTCAAATTACCTCTTAATCCTAACACAAAAATAATACTCTTGCCAAGAGAGATAAAGTGTAGTACTTAGGAATCAAATCCACAGAGAACAATTAAAAACAATAGATTTCTTATTCCTAAAGACTAAGTTAGGTAATATATATATAGGTAACAAGTAATCAGGTCAAGGAAATATTCCTTATTAGAAGGTATAAATGCAATATAGATATATGCTAATAATGTAAATATGAAAATATGCAAATATGGAAATATGCTAATAAATTAACTAGATGCAAATGCTAGTAGGGTTTCAGGCAAGTGGATTATATAAGATAGAAGTTAATGGTATTTAATTATGGAACTCGATATCTAATGTAAAAGACACCAGCTCTCGCTACGAGTCTAATCTATTGACCAAGTCCAATGTCTCAGCTCTCGCTTGTTGACACAGAATGACCATCGATCGATGTCAATGATCCTACGTCGATCAATGGTTTCTTGAGTCAAGCTTTATGACCTAATTCGATAAGTTCACTAGATTAACTAAATCAACTCTCGTTTGTTTCTAGCAACCTAGCTCAACATAATAAATTTTGGTACTCGACCCTGCTCTCGCTTGCGCCTAACTATCCTGTTACCATGGTTCTAGTTAGCTACTCTAGAACACAAGCAATAAACACAATTCTATTAATAGATTTAATAATGACCGTAATAATTCTATTGTTTGGCTAATCCATCATTACCATTAATAAACCCTAAATCTAGTTGATAACTACTAAGACATAATTAAAGTAAGAATAATAATATGAATATAATGCATAGATAAAATACTGGGGTTCCAATACAAATCTCCCTAAGGAGTTATGAATCTTCTCCCTAAATAAATCCTAAAACTATGGTGGGGTGGTGCACACACACACTTTGCCACAAAACCTAGGCACCTAGCACCCCCTCACCCGCACCACTTAATCTGGTGCAATACATAAAGTATAAATATAAAACCCTAAAGTTTAGGTCAAAACTCGTCCAAGGATAATCTTGTAGTCTTGTGTCTTGTCTCTAACTTGGGCTTGAAAATTGGCTGTCTGCGAATTGGACATCGATCGATGGCAGATGTGCAACATCGATCGATCTTGGTCATGTAACATCGGTCGACGCCAACGTTGTGTCGTCGATCGATGGTAGTCTGGTACTTTGACTCTCACAATGATCAGCTACGGATTATTCTCCTCTAAAAGCTCCAAATATCTCCAAAACGTACCTGGACCTGTAAAGACTTCAAAACATAGCCTTGACACACATAACAACCCTAAATAGAGCCTATAACATGGTCTAAAACTGGTAATAAATAGGCTATATCACTATGTTCCATGCAGTTCAATGCCAAAATAAAATAGGTCATGGCTTAGTGACGTACCATTGATCGCTTGGAAGGTGCTAGTCTCGCCAGACTCCTTCGAAAGCTCATACACCCATGGTGTCACTGTCTACCCTTTTCCATGGGCCGACCTGTCCACATCCACGCGGTTCCACCACTTGAAACTTAGGGCATTCTCTCATGAAATGGCCAGCCTTTCCGAAATGGTACCAGGACTTAGCATCATCACTAGTCACTTTTCCTTTCCCTTGGTCCATGGTCTTTGCTGCCACATCTAGTGTAAGCCCCCGTCGCCCTCCAGCATTCGCCCCCATGCCTCCTACCGCACTTGAGGCATTCTGATCGACTTCACGAAGTCCTATGACCTTCATCGACCTGATATATTTTCCTATTCCGGTCGCTTGTCTTGTTAACTGAAAACGGATGGGCGTGACACCTGACACGGGTCTCCTCCGCAAGAGTAGCTTCCAGAAAAGCCACCCTTTCAACTAACTCCGAGACATTACTGAAGGTACGGACGGAGAAGTGGGTGCGGAGTTCGACCCGTAAGCCTCGGAAGAACTTACGCACCTGTACTACTTCCTCCTCCAGTTCCTTCCCTACATACTGTCTGATTCGATTGAACTCTTCTTCATACTCCCGGACAGTTCTGCGACTTGGGTTAGGTCAAGATATTGGGCCTCAAGCTGATCCCATGCTTTGGCTGGGAAATACTTGCGGTTAAACTCATACTCGAAGTCCTCAATCGGCTTAATACGCCCTCCTGTGTGTTTGTCTAGAGCCAATCACCAGTTATGTGCATCCCCTTCTAGGAAGTGGACCGCAGTGTCCTTCTTGTAGTCATCTGGGAAGCGAGTGGATTCGAAGTTTCAGATCAAAAGACTCCTCCACTCATCTGCCTCAATCGGATCAGTACTACCCTTAAAATGCTTTATTCCCATGCGGGATATGTGTTCCAGTACACTCAGATAATCCACCTTTTTCAAAGACCTTGCTGGTGGATCGATCTCAACTACCTCAGCCGTCTCTCTAACCGGTCCATGGACTATAGGTATGTCCATGGGGATTTGAGTTTCCTGACCCGCAGATGAGATCACCAGTGGTGTAACCACTTGGGTAAGTGCAGTCATCTAAGCAGCCATCGTTCTTAGTGCACTTAACACAGCCCTTATGGATGGTTGCACGTTCTGATCCCTATGTCCTGCAGTTTCATCAACTGCTCCACCCGGCAGAGCCGATCTATGCACCGCATTAGAGGATTCCACGACTTCTTCTTCATGCTGATTCTGGTCGTGGTTTTGGGGATCCACGGACTGGGTCTCTCCAAGGTTAATCTGAACCAGCAGTGTCCCCCACTTCGGTTTTTCCATTCTCAGGTCCGATTGGACTTAGTTTCAAGGGGTTCACACCCTCATTCACCTCTTCATTTTTTTCAGCCACTCCCTTGGATTTCATTCCCTTTGCGGTTTTGATTTTTTCCTGCCTGAGGATAAAACATGTTAACGAATCACCGCAACATATATAATACATGCTAGGCTAAACAAAATTTTATCGTGAGACCCGATCCGGATGAGTGGTTTCCCCATAACCCAACTATCATTGAATCAAGCATGCTTGGATACCAACTTAAAGCGCCCTAACCCAGACTCTAAGTCCAGTGAGGTTGCTAGGATTCAAGCCTGAATTTTTCTAAGGCGTTTGGTTCATTTAATTCCTTATCCTTAACATTTCCAGTTTGTTTTAATTATGTGATTCATTCTTTTAGAGTCTATTTGCGTGTATAATTAGAGTCAGTATGATAAGAGATAAACCGATTCTTTGTGTATTTCACAAACGATTTGATACAATTAGAATTGGCTTTATAAGTTATTTCAAAGTCATCAATCCTAATTAGTTTATCTAACCACTCATCCACCCTTGGCTGCGAGTCTTCACGGCTTAGTCAAATCCTTCCCACGATCACCATCTTTTCTTGAAACCAACAATAAGCATAAGTAATTTAACGATAACTTAGTGAGTTCAGCACATGCAACTTATGTTTGGATTATTTATATGTTGCACCCGAAACCCCCTTTAATAATACTTGACTTATCAAGTCAATTAACCGGATCGATCAATTTCTGTTCGCGGATCCATAACCGTCTGTCTTATCACTGAACCATCCGGATCGGCCTTAACCGAATCAAGCCATTTGGCTAGGATCTATGATCTATCGGATCCAACACTTAAGCATCGGATCACATGATCAGAAAGGCTTACAGTTTTGATATTTTACTTGGACCTAAGGCCTAAGTTACTTGATCGTTCATGTAGAAGAAAGAAGGAAACGACCAAGTATAGAGAGATATGGATGTAACAGTTTGGGCAAATCGCCATAGAACCAGTTGGAATCACCAGAGGGCTATGGGAGACGGTTTATCCGGTCCATCCACTCCCCTTGGAAGTGTGTTCTGGATTCTCGGTCCCAGTATGCGGTTTGTTCTCCTTCGGACTCATTGTTGGATCGTTCTTCAAGAAGGTGCTGTCGGATTGTCTTTTTGGCTTAATTCCGACCATGTCTTCCTCCCATATCGCCTAAGTTCTTCTCTTTCAGTTTCCTTTTTGGTTCTGATCGTTAGTTGAGTTTCCTTAGGAAATTTTGTGTCAAAAACTGATCCCAAGGCCCAAAATATAAAGAAGACTTAGCCATAAAACTGTCCAAAAACTGCCTTGGGCGAAAAGGTGTCTTTGTGGAAACCGTCTGGACGGTTATCCACACGGGCCCTTTCATCCCAAAACTGCCTAACACCCTTGCCCCCACGTGCCTTAGCTCAGTTTTCCCAGTTCTGATCCTCACCTGATCCGACCATCAATCTGATAACTGTCCTGACCCAACCAGCTGGCTCAACCGTCAAACAGTCCACTGAGCTGAGTTGATCTCCCCGGCATCTGGTCCAGCTGACTGAGATGGGTGTACTAGCTGATTGACATGAGGGGTTTTATGTATTTCAATGAAAACTCTATCAAATTAACCCTACGAACTACTCTTGTCAAGAGAGGTAAAATTGTAGTATTTAGGGATCGAATCAAGAGGGAGCGTTGGCACACAATAAACTCAATACAGTCGTGATTAAGATAGGCAAATCGATTAATAAGCAGTAAATAAACTATAACATATTATTGACTGATTGGTAAGTAAACAAAATAATAAATAGCTAGATCTAGGGTTTCAGGAAAGTGGATTATAGAGGATACAAGCTAAGGGTATTAATTATAGAACTCAATATCTAATGTAAAAGACGACCTGCTCTCTCTGCGAGTTTAATCTATTGACCAAGTCTGATGTATCAGCTCTCGCTTGTTAACACAGAATAACTGTCGATCGATGGTCTCATGAGTCAAGCTTTATGACCTTGTACGATAAGTTCACTAAATTAAATAAATCAACTCTCGTTTGTTTCTAGCAACCTAGCTCAACATGATTAATTCTGGTAGTAGACCATGCTCTCGCTTGCGCCTATTTATCCTATAATCAGGGTTCTAGTTAGCTACTCTAGAACACAAGCAATAAACACAATTCAATTGATAGATCTAATAATCACTCTAGCAATTCTAATGTTTGGTTAATCCATAATACCATTAATAAACCCTAAATCCAACAAGAGATCTACTAATACATGATCTTTGTCACATAAATCATAGATGAATAGAATATCTATAGAATAGAAAACAAATAAATAACCAAAGGAGTTCCAGGAGGACTCTGAAGGAGTTCCTCCCTTCTCTCCTAACCTTAGAACAATAGATAGAATAAAACATGATGCCTAAACAATGGCATAAAAACATATAAATAGGGTTTTAGGTCGTCCATGGGTATTTTGGTAATTTGTGATGTCTTTTGGGCTTAGCTCGGCCATAAAAAAGTCGGGCCTGTCTTCTAGGATCATCGTCGATCGACACCAAGGCTGTACCGTCGATCGACACCAAGGCTGTACCGTCGATCGACACTCATTCATCTTCCCGACAGCATTCTCTCGCGAGACAGACAGACCACTTTTCAGTAAATTTTACATTACTTTAGATCTAACCGTCAATGAACCTCACACCAGCAACATTGGAAATATAAATCAAAGCTATATCCACTTTCAAAATATCAGCTCAATCACACCGTGGGAAGGTCTCCATCCATAGCTAAACATGTGATGTATTTGCGCAGTTCTTCATCTCTAAAAGCTCCAGAATCACCAAAGTTCTCCAGAACGCACTTTAACCTAAAAATACTCTAAAACAGAGTGCAAACACATATAATAGACTCTAAATAAGTCTGATATCATGGCACAATAATGGTAAATATCAGGCTCTATCAACTCCACCAAAATTAATCTTTTGCTTGTCCTCAAGCAGACAAAGCCTGTGAAAGAGGTCTTGAAAACCGAAGACTCACATAATGTATAAGTATAACTGTCACCCTAATTTGTTGCAACCACATCCTATTAAGTCAATCACAGAGAAACTTTATATACCTTATCCTAGTATAACAACCAAATCCATTCTACCAACAACTTAGCGAATACTAGTCTGACTCGCCCCTCTACTGATTTTATTTCTTTGCATAAAATAAAAATGCAGATTTTACCTTGGGAGTATCGATCAGAGGATATATTGTCTCTTACCTCTGCAAGTATCTGAACACAAAGGTAATCTTCTCTGATTCCTTTACTCTCTCTCTTCTCACTTCTTCTTAGTCAATATCTCCCTTCTTTTGAGGGTATCATTTTATTATTTTAATTGACTGAGATATTGGATAGGCTTCCATGAATAAAGTCCTAATGGTTATTGCCACCAGATCATGTTCACTTCTTTTTGACCTTTATCTCTTTCTAGAATCATACGAATCAAGCTTTAATGTTTATAGCCACCAAATCCTGTTCGATCCTTTTTATCTGAAGGGGAGAGAGAGAGGAATCAGAAGCACACAAACTTTTACCTTCCAGACTTGCAGAAGGAATCCGATCCAGTGTATACCAAATCCCAAAGCAAGCTGATAATGTCAGGATTAGTGTTGGAAATCAGCTTCGGTTCCTTCAAAATTTCTAAGCAAGTGTGATATAGTGGCATGATGATCAACTTTGGTATCTCTAGTAATCTCTGCAAACAACCTTCTAATAATGGTGCTAAAGTGTGGTTAGTCAATAATAAATTTTGATCATAGTCCCCTTCTTGACTCAATAAAATTCAAAAACAAATAAATAGCGTTAGCGAACCTCCCCCAGACTAAAATTACGCTGTCCCTAGTGTAATCCGCCCCAGATTGGTTAGGAAAAATGAAATCATAAGTAAACAACTTAAATGAGAAACTCGATAACAGACTCTGTTAAAGAGTATTGATCGATGTCACGATGTTGATGTCGACCGATGGTCATGTTCCATAGTCGAAAGATGTTGATTCTTCAAAATCGATCGATGGTAAACTTGTAAGTTTCTACTCCTTTTTTTTGAGAATAAGTTTAGAAAATAAAACTCAAAATAAAACACAATACCAATAAACCTCTCCGAGACTTAAACAACATTATCACCATTGTTATACAGTCTTAGATTGGTGAAGAAAATAAATCATAAAGACCAAATTTAACAAGGAAAAATGATATACCTGCTTGCTG
Organism: Moricandia moricandioides; assembly: GCA_905132885.1. Classification (NCBI taxonomy): domain Eukaryota; kingdom Viridiplantae; phylum Streptophyta; class Magnoliopsida; order Brassicales; family Brassicaceae; genus Moricandia; species Moricandia moricandioides. The sequence goes on from CAJHQQ010002027.1 coordinate 66,041, forward strand.
ATGGTGACCGTCGATCGACACAGTTAAGTGGCGATCGATCGATGCTCTGCGCAATCTGTCTTCCTCTGATCTCTTTTTTTTAACCTGCCACTCAGTGCTTGTTTTTAGACTTTAGCTTGACGTTTTTGAAACTCTGATTCAGTTCGGATGAGATTGGGAACTTGCTCTAAAACAATTCCCAGTGTCCAATATCTTCAGCTTCATCACCCATTTTGTGAAAGCCGCCATTGACTCTTATCCTTTGTCTATAATCTCAGCAATAAGGAGTGCTCGAAGCTTTGCAAATGGCTGAAAGAAGCATCTGCTGCGCACACTGTATTTTCTGACACCATCTGAGAAGGGAGGAATCAATGAAAATTCATAACCGCCCTTGGTCCTTTTCCTCTTCTTCCAGTTCCTCTTCTTTGTGCTTTCTCCCAGACTTGGCTGATATCGTGGACCCTCGTCATCAAAAAGATTTTGAAACACTTCAAACTCATTCTGCTCTGATCCGTGATGAGTGTTGATCGACGTTCTAGTGTTGATGTCGATCGATGTTCCAATGGTGGTGTCGATCGATTCATCAATGACGGTGTCGATAGATGCTGCGACCGATGGTCCTTGGTCAACGTCACCTTCATACTTCAATACTCTCTGAGAAACTACTGCATAAAGAGGATCATCAAGTAACTCAACGTAGGGATCCATATGCACACTTCCATCTGGTGGAATAGAAGAATCAACCTCAAAAACGGCACTGGGAATCACAAACACAGGGTCATGTACCATCTTTTCTCTTTTGTGAAACCCAACAGCTTCTTCTTTGCAAATAGGTGGTCGTAGATGTTCAGGGACAGAAAGGTGTGAGGTCTTAGACTTGTGAATTCTCTCCTCAATTGGTTACATCTCAAATGTGTACCCTGGTTCGTCCAATAATAAGTGTCGATCGATATCAGTTGTGGAGTGTCGATCGATGCAGTCGGGTGGGTGCAGATCGATGCTAGTTTTTGGTGAAGTTTCTAGATCTATTCTCGAAGTTTGTTGATCGTCATCAAGCTTCCACTCCGAGTTCTGATGCATATCTTCAAACGATTCTTCTAGCTCCATAGTGGCTTTCCTACTCGAATCCAAATCCCCAAATTCTTCTTTATCCTTTGGCTCCAAGAGTTCTTCTATCTCCAAGAATTCATCCATGGTGATCTCTCTGTCTACATATGAGGTAAGATCACAGCTTGATACATCGGTAATCTTTAGTGTCGAGTCTTTAATGCTCTAAGAACATTGTCCCCGAAGAACAATGTCGAGATGAACAATGTCGGGGTGAACACTATTGCGATGAAAAATGTCATAATGAACAGTGTCATGGTGAACAATGCCATGATGAACAGTGTCGATCGATGCCCGATGAACAGTATCGATCAATATCGGGTGAACAGTGTCATGATGAACATTATCAGAATGAAAAGTGTCATGGTGAACAATGTCACAGTGAACAGTCTCGATCACTGTTGGATGAACAGTGTCGATCGATGTCGGATGAACAGTGTCGATCGATGCCAGGTGAACAATGTTGTGATGGAACAGTGTAACAATGAACAGTGTCATAATGAACAATGTAACGATGAACAGTGTTGGGATAAACAATGTCTTGGTGAACAGCGTCGATTGATGCTGAAGTCGGATCGATAATATCAGCTTCTCCTGCTCGTCTTGGCTCTCCAAATCCATGTTGTCCATCCTCTTTTCGTGTAACCTCATCTGTCTCTTGAACCTGAATATTTGGCTTCATAGCATGAATGTTCAGTGTTTCACCATCTCTATCCGTTTCGCATTCTTCATCCGTCTCACTATAGGGAACACCCAACATCTGACTGAACCTAAACATCAGCTCCTTCTCCCGGCCTTTAACCATCATGTCCAGCATATCATCAATCTTCTTTTGTCGAGCTGCTGCAGCATCAATGAGAAATTTGTTGAGGAAAGTTCTTTTAGTGTCCTCCCAACTTGTTAGAGATCATGGCTGCAGTTGACTGAACCATCTAAATGCATTCCGAGAGATAGAATAGGGGAAGATCTTGCAGAGCATGTGGTATTCAGAAACTTCATTCTGCTCGCTCCTTGAGACTATATCCACAAGTTCTTCGATGTGTTCCTTTGGATCTTCATGAGGCAAACCCTGAAAAGAGTTATGAGCTGCCCAATCATACCATTCACGGCTCATCTAGAATTCATTATCTCAGCAACAACAATGACATCAGGGAACACAGCACCATGTCCATTAATCAATTGTCTTGTACTGCTGTGAAGGCGACCTTCTTGTCTCGTAAGATCCCATTTTCATCAGCTTTAAGTATGAGCACTTCAACATTATTTGTCTTCCTGCAAGTAGTATCGATCGACGGCAAAGTGTGGGTGTATATCGATGTCATGATTTTAGTATCGATCGACAGTGAAGTATTGGTGTCGATCGATGCTCACTTTCTTTGATAGCGATCACTGCTTGGAGGGTGTCGACTGCCCTCGTAGACTTATGGATCGTGCGCGAATCAACAGGTTCCTTTTTTGAAGAACCCAAAAATCCTCTCATAATTGTTGCCTGGTACTAGTATGTACTTGAAACACGAGAATTTTTTTATGTAAATAAATTAATATAGAAAAATACCTAGACAAAATCAAACAAATTGAGTCTAATAGCGAATCCTTGCACCCCGACAATGGCGCCAAATTTGACATGAGGGTTTTTATGTATTTCAATTAAAACTCTATCAAACTAACCCTACGAACTACTCTTGCCAAGAGAGGTCAAATATTGTAGTATTTAGGGATCAAATCCACAGAGAACGTGGTCACACAAAAAACTCAATACAGTTGAGATTAAGCTAGGCAAATAGATTAATAAGTAGTAAATAAATTATAGCAGATAATTGATTGGTTGGTAAGTAAACAATCATAATAAATAGCTAGATCTAGGGTTTCAGGAAAGTGGATTATAGAGGATAGAAGCTAAGAGTATTAATCATAGAACTCGATATCTAAAGTAAAAGACGACCAGCTCTCTCTGCGAGTCTAATCTATTGACTAAGTCCGATGTATCAGCTCTCGCTTGTTAACACAGAATAACCGTCGATCGATGGCAACGATCATGCATCGATCGATGGTCTCATGAGTCAAGCTTTATGACCTAATACGATAAGTTCACTAAATTAACTAAATTAACTCTCGTTTGTTTCTAGCAACCTAGCTCAACATGATTAAATCTTGTAGTAGACCATGCTCTCGCTTGCGCCTATCTATCATGTAATCTGGGTTCTAGTTAGCTACTTTAGAACACAACCAATAAACACAATTCAATTGATAGATCTAATAATCACCCTAGCAATTCTATTGTTTGGTTAATCCATAATACCATTAATAAACCCTAAATCCAACAAGAGATCTACTAATACATGATCTTTCTCACAAAAATCATAGATGAATAGAATATATATAGAATAGAAAACAAATAAATAACCAAAGGAGTTCCAAGAGGACTCTGAAGGAGTTCCTCCCTTCTCTCCTAACCCTAGAAAAATAAATAGAATAAATCTTGGTGCCTAAAAACAATGGCATAGAAACATATAAATAAGGTTTTAGGTCCATGGGTATTTAGGTAATTTGTGATGGCTTATGGGCTTAAGTAGGCCATATAAAAAGTTGAGCCTGTTTTCTGGGATCAACATCGCTCGACACCAAGGCTGTGCCGATGCTTGACACTCATTTATCTTCTCGACAGCTTCCTCTCGCGAGACAGACATACTACTCTTCAGTAAATCGAACATAACTTTAGATCTAACCGTCCGATGGACCTAACACTGGTGGCATTGGAAAGATAACTCAAAGATTTATCTTCTGTAAAAATATAAGCTCAATATCACCGTGGGAAAGTCTCCATACATAGCTAAGCATCTGACCCATCTGCTCAGTTCTGCATCTCTAAAAGCTCCAAAATCACCAAAGTTCTCCAGAACGTACCTGAACCTGAAAATACACTAAAACATACTCCAAACACATATAATAGACTCTAAATAGGGATGATATCATGGCACGATAGTGGTAAATATCATGCCCTATCACCGATCGAGCTGACTTAGATTACTTAACTCAGCCTAAGCTCGGTCTAGCTCGCGCAAGTTCCGTCCAGCTCGCCCAAGCTCCGTCTAGCTCATCCAAGCTTCGTCCATCTAGTCTAAGCTCTTTCCTTAGCTCGTTCCAGCTATTTTATCTTTTTTTTCCTTGTTTTCTTGGCTGAGTCCCGATCATTACTTGGACTTCACCCTTTATTCAGACCATGGAAAGCTTGCCTTTGTGTCTTACGATCGGCTTGCTCGTTCCTTCTTCCCATGCTCCATCCCAACGATCCTATCTAGGATTGGGGATGCTACATTTTCCTAGCACTGCGTGCGAGACTATCCATCCTTGTATTTTGTGTTCGAGGTATATGAAAAATCTCCGAGTGGTTGAAACTGCTCTTGAGGGTCTGGATATCTTCAAATTAACTTACAAATTTTGGCCATTCTTCTGGTTCAGAAACTATCTTCACCAATTGAGAACCATATGTTAAAAATGTGATGTGATAATGTCGTAAATGTCTCATGCATTCCATTGCCTAAATGAGCGCTTACATCTCCGAGCGAAAGGGTGAAAGATTAGCCCTCGTATTCCTTGCCCCATCATTTCATTAAAACCTTCTAGTGTGCTAAACCAACCTTGTCCCGAGTAATTATCCTAATGTTTCCAAACCGATCTGTAAAGCACCACATTCCCGGAATGGAAGTTAAGTGTGGCTGCTCTTGTTCCCAGGAATTGATGACCTTTTGAGTGAGGGACGCATGTGCCTTAGCCCAGAGTAAATATTCAGTATCTTCCAATCTAAGGGTATCTTTTCGATCAATATCCATATTACTTAAACCTTATTATTTTGTGCTTTCTAAATATACTATAATATCCATGCAAATTGATAATCTTCCATTATTATTAATAAATTTGAAATATTATTAATAATAAATTATCGCTTCACTATGAAATTTTCTTATTTCGTGGAATACGTTTAACTATAAATGATATTTTACATTAAATAATTTAATATATAAACTAAACAAAATTATATAAAGTGTAGATAAATATTAAAAATATTAACTTATAACAAACAATATGTAATCCAAATGTAATAATAGAATAATAAGTCAATTATAAAATATTACAAAGTATTATAAAATTTAAAATTATATATAATATTGTTTTTGGTATGAAATTTGGTGTTGTGATTTTTGTTGAAAAATAAAGTTTAACAACTAAACACCGATTTTGATTTTAGGGTTGGAGATGCTATAATGATTGATTGGTAAGAAAACAAAGAGGTTAATCCATGCACAAATTCTAAATTTAGTGTTATCAAATACAAAATTATGTGTTATGGTTGGAGTAGCAAATATAGAGGCCAATTCATGGACAAAGTCAATATTTCCAATCTTCTTATTCTATCTCTCCTACATGGTTTCATCATGATTCGGTGTTTTCCCCCTATATCTGTATTTTTTTGGTGAAGACTCCAGACACTAAAGATAGCCTCTCTCTCAAAAATTCAATCTATATCTTCTTTTTGGGTAACCGGTAGTTTTCTCTCTCTTTGTCTGTTGTCCCCCTTTCTGTTTGAACCGAGTTTGTTCGGATTCCAATGAGAGAGACAAAACTCGTCGGTGGGTCAGTCGAAGACGGTTTATTAGATAACAAGATGTTTACCAATACACAAAAGAGGAAATATGCGGTGAGAAATGTAACTGGGGCTCGGAGAGCTAGCGAAGGAATACAAGTCGGCAGAATACAAAAGAGAAGTAAAAACCCAAATTCTAGCCGTCAAGTGTGAGTGTAAGTGTATCGATCCCCTCTCTTCTTGTTCCTTCATTCTTTTATACAGTCACCCGGACCCTTGGTGCCCTTGGTGCCCTAGGTCGGTCCGACTGTTTGGCCTTACCTATCGGGCTGGATGTACGGGCCGATGAATTGTGTCGCCAAGCCGGATGGCTTAGTCGTCTTGGCATTAGTCGACCGAATCATGGATTCTATCGGCGAAAATCGGTTTGGAGCTGAGTCCTATAGTTTTAGTCGCAAGGCGAGCCAGCTTCCCCATATTCGATGGGCCATGCCAGCCATCTTGTGGGCCTTGTGAGGGATGAAATCCACCTCCTACAGTAACCCCTCCTCCCCCAGTTTTATTTTGAATGGATTTGCCAATCCAAGTGAATTTTTGTGTCAGGTTTAGAACTGGGTGGTTTGGCGCGCGAGGATGGTCTTGTCGCTTGGCTTTGATGTCTGTGAATGGCGTTTTATCACTACAAGAGTACCGTTTCTCACTGGTTTTGATGTCTGTGAATGACGTTTTATCACTGCGAGAGGACGGTTGCGCGCTGGTTTTGATGCCTGTGAATGGCGTTCCATCGCTGCGAGAGCACGGTTGCTTGCTGGTTTTGATGCATATGAAAGGCGTTTTATCACTGCAAGAGGACCGGGCAACTAAATTTTCTTAAAGTTGAACCGGCCGAGCTTAAGACCAGTCATTCGGTTTGCGCCTGCTGAGTCGAGAAGCGGAACTGTCACGAGGGAAAGTGGACAAATGAGAGGTTTCAAAGCCCATTTTAGGCTAGGGAGTCGAATCATCGCGAGAGAAAGTGGGAAACTTTGAAAGGTTTTGAGGCCCACTTATCCCTTTAGACCTAATGATGGGCGCCTCGAAAGAAACACAAGCCTCCTTTTCCTCTAAATAGGACGCATCCGCTCGTTATTCTCATTCATCTCTGCACTCTCAGATAGTTTCTCTCTCTACTCACTCTCTAGTAGTTCTGTTGTAGTTTATTTTTGTTCGTTTTGCTGATAATTTCTGCCGAAGTAATTTTGACGGAAGGAGAAAGGGTAAGGCGGTTGCCACCACCTCGAGTCCTGTCAAGATCACAGCAGCGAACGAGGAAACTCTTGATGAGTTCAGTCTGCTTCATCGAGACGCGATGATGTACACATCGAGTCTGGATTTGTCGCAGCGGATTTCTTGTCGACGACACAGAGAGACTGTTTAGGGGCGAGGATGATGGGAATGCTTCTTCAGATTCCCCCGAGGATACATGGGATTAGCCATCTCGTCCTGACTTCCGTCCAACGTGTTACTATCCGGGGGGTTCTTTGGGTGAACTCCTGGACGTGCCCCCTGAATCGCCTTCGCCAGACAAACGTGAGAGGGCATCCCTAGGGAATTGTGAGAGGGACTCAGTCAAATCCAGGGAGTGTGAAGAACCTGATGAGGATGTGTCGCTCTGTAGGGGTCACCTTTCTCATCCCGACTGAAGATTAAAGACCCTGGTCGCCTCCAAAAGATACCAATGCGTGTACGAGTGGTATTTCCCGGAAAAACACCAAGCTCTGGTTTCCTATCCCCCGACTGATCATGTCATACGTTTTTTGTCGGGATGTCGCGATTAGTACATTTTATGAACGGCTCGTTTCGTATCATTTTCGCACTGATGGTGATGGCGGCTGAAATCGACAGATCTCTGAACGTACGAATACACTCTCAAGGAGACGTTGGCCAGTTGGGAAAGGTGGAGAATAGGGCTGAGTCGAGGGGAAACGCATCATCCAGATGAAGGAGGAGCTGAAAACTTTATCTCAGGAGAGAGATCGCTCAAACGGCCGGAGGAAGGCCTCAGAAGAAGAAGGCTGATGGACTAGAGCCGAGCTGGTGGCTGTTAGGACAGCGATGGAAGAGCTACAACGAGAAAAATGCTAGCCTCGTCGCGGGAGAAGGACGATGCTGCCGAGAGGCATTCGATGGAGGTTGCTCGGTTCAGGGATTCCAGGAGCTTCGAGGTGACCCACAAATGTATCAGGGTTACAGAACGCAATGATTGCTAAGCCTAATTGTCGGGTCAACAATATCCGCGAGCGGGAGTCCCCACTACGATGCCTTCGACACCGCGTGGATATCTCTACAGCCAAGCGTTTGGGAAGAGGAAATGTCTTCAAGCGCTCAAAGTAAAGGGAAAAGACATCCTGCAAGACACGATCGATTTCTTTGCCGATGAGGAGAAGAAATACGAGCAGCGAGCCACCCGTCTGGATGTCGAAGCTCTCTCGGAGTCCTGATCTTTCACTGTCTCTGCTGATTCTTGAGCTCTCCCTTCCTTAACAAGCATTTCTTTCTAGGTTGGATCCGTTTGGATTGAATTTCGGTTTAATCGACCCTGGTACAGCCGCCAATCTCCAGAGCCCGACCCACTTCTTTCGGGGAGCCCACAGTGTGAGCAGCTCAGTGTCCATCAGCAAGCAACAAGTTGAACCCTAGTAGTGAAAAGGGGGCCCGACTTCGGTCTCGAAGAGTACGAAGAAGTCATGGTCAAAAGATTTGATGCCTCGGGAGATGATGAAGGAGGTTGGACCCTACCAAAGCAAGGAGGCTCGAGTGAGAAGATGTGTGGACAGCTAGAGAGCGACAAGGCCATGCTCTCTTGAACGAGGAGCGTTTCGAAGAGCATCAGAGTGGCGAATCCACATGACCAACGACGGATTGCTCCTGAGGGCACTTTAAAGCGAGATGACTAGCTGCGACCAAGGATGGTTTTGGCGGAACCATTGATTAATTTATACATGTTGTTGTGTGTTTCGCTTATGGTCGTTATCTCGTTCTACGCGGGCATGTTGTATTTGCTTGAACACAGTTTCTCCGTTTGCTATTTTAATGGAAACTTATCGTCTTGACTTGATATCTCTACTAGGTCGGATCCTAAGCGTAGAAACCACCATATTACTGATGTCATTCTCAGACTATCTTGCAA
>CAJHQQ010002028.1:0-74846 GCA_905132885.1 Moricandia moricandioides
TGTAATTAGGTCTAGGAACATTTAACCGAAACCGAAAAATCGAATTATATAGAAGAAAACATTATAAATTGAGCAATAAATTCTTTGAGCTAATTATCTCAATTATTTGATGGCCTGAGATGTAATATTTATAAATCAAAGCCTGTGTTTTTAAAAAAAACAATATCTAATTAATATAAAGAGCTGTTTTCAAAGTTGAATTAAAGTTTCTTCAAGAAGTTGTCTGTGACACTCTCACTTTAACAAAAAGCAAGTAGCCAAAGCAGAAAAGGTGAAACGGATGCCTTTAATTTTCCGGAATGAAGAAAAAGCAAAAGCTAATCCGAATATTATTATATACTAAAAAGAAGACAAAATTCTCTACGACCATTGTTATTACACCAATAAAGCAAAACACAAAGTTGAACTCTTTGCTCACTGTATTCTCTTCACACGCTTTCCTCCTTCTCTCGTGACCCTCTAAAGCAAAAAAAAAAGCATTTATAATTTATACTATTAGATATATAGAAATCTAAGAGCATCGATGTTCATGTGATCTTCAATGGGTCTTTTCTCAGCTCAACTGACTGTAACATGCTTGTTCATAGTACTAGTACCTCATGTTCTGTCTCAAGTTGCAGGTACACTCTTTGCCCATAATCTGTTTGTTTAAATGCTCCAAAGAGTTTCTTTTTCTTCTTATTGTGTGTGTAAACACTTTTTTCTTGATTTTTTTTTGATGTGCAATCATAAAGCTTTTATCTTTATAACAAGGGTTACCTCAATTGTGGAAAATACATGCAGTTTTGATGAAAGACTATATTTTTGCAGAGTTTATAAGTATAGATTGTGGTGGCTCAAGTAACTACACGGACCCAAGAACTGGACTAGGATGGGTTTCAGATTCAGAGATCATCACACACGGAAAGCCTGTAACTTTGGCCAGTACCAATTCGAACTCCTTGCAATACAGTAGGAGAGAGATTTTCCAACGGATAACAAGAAGTATTGTTACAGGCTCAGCACTAAAGAGAGGAGGAGGTACATTGTCAGGACTACATTTCTCTACGGTAGCTTGGGTAGTGAAGAAGCCTACCCAAAGTTTCAACTCTACTTAGATGCAACGAGATGGGCTACAGTGAGTGTTACAGAGGTCTCTAGGGTATATGTTGAGGAGTTGATAGTGAGGGCAACTTCAAGTTATGTGGATGTGTGTGTATGCTGTGCTATCACGGGTTCTCCTTTCATGTCTACTCTGGAGCTTCGACCGTTGAACCTTTCCATGTATGCCACTGATTATGAGGATAATTTCTTCTTGAAGGTTGCTGCTAGAGTGAATTTTGGTGCTCCAAGCATGGATGCCTTGAGGTAAAACCTTATTACAACTGTAACATCATTCACAAGAATATTTTTACAAGCTGAAAGGCTTTCTCTTTTAGGTACCCAGATGATCCATATGACAGAATCTGGGAGTCAGATGTTAATAGACGTCCAAACTATCTTGTTGGTGTAGCTCCTGGAACGATTAGAATCAATACATCAAAGCCTGTAAATACGTTGACAAGAGAGTATCCTCCTATGAAAGTCATGCAAACAGCAGTAGTTGGCACTCAGGGACTGATCAGCTATAGATTAAACCTGGAAGACTTCCCTGCCAATGCTCGGGCATATGCTTACTTTGCTGAAATTGAAGACCTTGGTGCTAATGAAACCCGGAAATTTCAGTTGGTGCAACCGTATTTCCCTGGTTATAGTAATGCTGTGGTGAATATTGCTGAGAATGCCAATGGTAGCTACACTCTCTATGAACCTAGCTACATGAATGTGACTTTTGACTTTGTTTTGTCATTCTCATTCGGGAAGACGAAGGATTCTACACGAGGGCCACTCCTAAATGCGATTGAAATTAGCAAGTATCTACAAATATCTGTGAAAACTGATAAGAATGATGGTGAGTACTAAAGGTTGCTGTCTTGTATATGGTTTGCCTATCTATGATGATGCTGAAAACATGCAAGTCAAAATTTGTTATTTATATTACTGCAGTGTCTGTTCTTGATGCAATTCGTTCGATGTCTCCTGATAGCGATTGGGCCAATGAAGGAGGAGACCCTTGTATCCCAGTTCTTTGGTCGTGGGTAAGCTGTAGCTCAACCTCACCACCTAGAGTCACGAAAATGTAAGATCTGTAAAACAGAGTTTCAGATTAGGAGACAGAGTTTGTGAAATTTTATTCTTGAGATGATGCATATTGACCCCCATTGGGTGCATCTTACAACAGTGCTTTATCAAGAAAAAATATAAAGGGTGAGATTCTGCCTGAGATCAATCATATGGACGCATTAACAGAGTTGTGAGTGGTTCGATGCTGCATTAAACGATATTATCTTGGATTAGTCTCTCTCTGGCTCTCTGTCATTCTTTAATTGAGTAAACTTGTTCTTTTATAGGCGGCTTGATGGTAATGGTTTGACTGGAATCCTTCCGGACCTGAGCAAACTTGTCAACCTTAAAATCATGTAAGCTTGCCAATCTTAACCAATATTTTTCTTGTAGTTGAAGATACTCGAATACCAGAAAGCTTTACTTTGATTCGTATCTTCTACAGGCATCTAGAAAACAACCAACTTAGTGGATCACTTCCAGCATACCTTGGCCATCTACCGAACCTACAAGAACTGTAAGTAATCACAAATTTGGTTGCTTTAGCGGTTGACTTATATTGATACTTTGGCTGCTACTATCAACTCTATACATGGAAGTTTAAACAAATATTATTATATGGCAGGTTTATAGACAATAACTCTTTCAGAGGAACGATTCCCTCAGCATTGCTAAAGGGGAAAGTTTTGTTCAAGTGAGTATGCTACAAGTTGATTTGTCGAACACAAAAGCTCACAGATTTTGTTCATTTGCATGGAAAGATAGATTTACCCTTATATGAACATATTTAGTTCAAAACGACTGCTGGGACAATCTTGTGTATAAGATGCAGGAAGTGAAATAAGCATACCAAAGTTTAAAGTGTCTATTTTGTTGAAAGAGTTTCTTCTTGAAGTGGTATAACAACGTTTTTCTCCAGGTATAATAATAATCCTGAGCTTCAGAACAAGGCACAGCAAAAGCACTATTGGCTGATACTAGGGATATCAATAGCAGCTGTTGCAGTTCTATTCCTTCTAGCTGGAGGAGGTCTTGTTTTACTCTGTGCCCTCCGGAAGAAGAAAAGTGCTGATAAAGGTATAAATATATAGGTCTTGATTGTTATCAGGTTTCCTTGAAGTGGAGGGTTGTCTTACTCATGTTTCCTTCAGGTCATTCCACTGGGACTAAGAAAAAAGGTTTAGCAGCTTATTCAGCTGTGCGAGGCGGACACTTGTTAGATGAAGGTGTAGCATATTTCATATCGCTTCCTATCCTTGAAGAGGCCACCGAGAATTTTTCCAAGAGAGTTGGAAAAGGAAGTTTTGGGTCTGTTTACTATGGTAGGATGAAAGACGGGAAAGAAGTTGCAGTCAAGATAACCGCAGATCCTTCTAGCCACTTGAACAGACAATTTGTGACTGAGGTATAAACTGTGAACTTATTTGAATGCTGGTTTTAGCTTTTTAGTACCCCCAAAGATTCTTAAGTAGACAATTTAACTGGGACAAACTGTGCAGGTTGCTCTATTATCAAGAATCCACCACAGAAACTTGGTGCCTTTGATTGGATACTGTGAAGAAGCAGACCGGCGTCTATTGGTTTACGAATATATGCACAATGGAAGCTTAGGAGATCACTTACACGGTGCTTATTAGTTTCCTAGATATTTCTCCCGCCTAAGTTTGGGGTTTGTTTCTGTTAGTGACTCATGAGATCCATCCCTGACAGGTACAAGCGACCACAAGCCATTGGACTGGCCAACTCGGCTACAAATTGCAGAAGATGCTGCCAAAGGTTTGAAGTAAAATTTGAAGATTGTATATTTTTGTGTAGCTTTTATATGAATCCATTGGACATACGAAACTCCAGATTATTACAGGTCTTGAATACTTGCATACTGGCTGCAATCCTAGTATCATTCACAGGGATGTGAAATCAAGCAATATACTCCTGGACATTAACATGAGAGCCAAAGTATCTGACTTTGGACTCTCGAGGCAGACAGAGGAAGACTTGACTCACGTATCCAGTGTCGCAAAAGGAACCGTTGGTTACCTTGATCCAGAGTAAAGCCACCAACACAACCTCACAGTGTTTTATTTTTCTGAACTTTGACTGATACTGCATTGTTGTGACAGGTACTATGCTAGTCAGCAGCTGACTGAGAAGAGCGATGTGTACAGTTTCGGAGTTGTTCTCTTTGAATTACTCTCTGGAAAGAAACCAGTCTCACCTGAAGATTTTGGTCCTGAACTTAATATAGTTCACTGGGTAAACACCTCTTCATTCTCAAAGTTTTCACCTTTCACAAGTTCAATAACTTGCAAGATTCACAAACTCTTGTTCACCAATACAGGCAAGATCACTGATCCGCAAAGGAGACGTGTACGGGATCATAGATCCATGCATAGTAGGAAACGTGAAGATTGAGTCAATCTGGAGAGTAGCAGAGGTGGCGAACCAATGCGTTGAGCAGCGTGGGCATAGCAGGCCAAGGATGCAGGAAGTGATAGTGGCCATACAAGAGGCAGTCAGGATAGAGAGAGGAAACGAGAACGGGCACAAGTCATCGAGTTCGAGCAGCTCAAAGGCGCAATCATCTCGTAAGACCTTGCTCACTAGCTTCCTGGAGATAGAGAGTCCTGACATCTCAAGAAACAGCTTAGCTCCAGCTGCTAGGTGATGACTGATGAGTCCTTCTCCTCTTGAAGGCTCAAGCTCTCATCTTTTGTACACTTTACTTTGTGGGAGTTATTTTCTTCATATATATATATGAATGTGTGTGTATGTAATGTAGTGTGTATTTTTAATGTATCGACACACTTTTTTACATTAACTCTATAGATCATGAAAGAGTAGTCTTTTATTCAGTAATATTTTTGATTTATTCAGTAAACATATACACAAACTTATTTTACTATTTTTGAAAAAAATAGGTAAAAATAATTTATTATTATAGTAAATCTCTTGTTAATTATATAATGATAAATCTAATTTTTTATTAATTATATCATGTTTTTAAATTTAACTGATTTTAAAAAAAATCATATCCGCAAAATAACATGGATTTAAATGTTGATTTTTCTAATTTTAAATAGAGTTTAAAAGAATTTAGAACGGATTAAATTCTGATAATACTCATAACTTAAAAACCATTTTACAATAGCAGATTAGATCGATACCTGTTTGGGTTGGGTTAGAGTTTGGGCTTGAATGACAAATGGCGAGACTTTTACTTTTTTTTTTTTTTTTTGGAATTTTGTAAGCCACTGAGCTTGTGGATATGAATCACATACGTAGAGGAAGCAGAAACACTTAAGGATATGGTTTTGCTGTTTCAATCCCTTCCTCCAGAAACTTGACAAAATAAAAATCCTCTCCTCTTCCTCTTCCTCCTTTCTCATTTATAACCTCTCTCTCCCGATTCGAAGAAGAAGAAGCAGAGTTACAATGGTCTCCACAGCTACAACCTCCCTACGCTCTTCCCTCTTCTTCGGATCCAACCTCATAATCTCATCTCCCACTCCCAAAACCACAAAACCCTCATTCCCCTTCTCCTTCAGAACCCACCACATCACTCGATCATCATCTCTCCACATCGATGACAACAACAAACCCTTAAAGTCACTACCTTCACGAGCTGCCTTAGCAGCTATCCTCTTCTCATCGATCTCCTCATCCCCAAAGGCTCTAGCTTTAGACGAACCCCTTGTCCCTACCCAACCCATTGTCATCGAAGCTCAAGCTGTAAACCCATCTCCGTCTTCTCTCTCCCCCTTCAGTCAAAACCAGGTGATCACCGCTCCTAACCCGAAAGCTCAGTCATCGTCGGATCTTCCAGATGGATCTCAATGGCGGTACAGCGAGTTTCTCAACGCGGTGAAGAAAGGGAAAGTTGAGAGAGTTAGGTTTAGCAAGGACGGCTCTGTTCTTCAGCTTACCGCCGTTGATAACCGCCGTGCCTCCGTCGTGGTCCCTAACGATCCGGATCTTATTGATATCTTGGCTATGAACGGAGTTGATATCTCTGTCTCCGAGGGTGAGTCTGGTAACGACTTGTTCACTATCATCGGAAACTTGATTTTTCCGATCTTGGCGTTTGGTGGGCTCTTCTTGCTGTTCAGGCGAGCTGGTGGTGGTCCCGGTGGGCCTGGTGGTTTAGGTGGGCCGATGGATTTCGGACGGTCGAAGTCTAAGTTTCAAGAAGTGCCGGAAACTGGTGTTTCGTTTGCTGATGTTGCTGGAGCCGACCAAGCTAAGCTTGAGTTACAGGAAGTTGTCGACTTTTTGAAGAATCCTGATAAGTACACTGCTTTAGGTGCTAAGATTCCTAAAGGGTGTTTGCTTGTTGGTCCTCCTGGTACGGGGAAGACTCTCTTGGCTAGAGCCGTGGCTGGAGAAGCGGGAGTACCGTTCTTCTCCTGCGCAGCTTCGGAGTTTGTAGAGCTTTTTGTTGGTGTGGGTGCGTCTAGAGTTAGGGATTTGTTTGAGAAGGCTAAGGCGAAGGCGCCTTGTATTGTTTTCATTGATGAGATTGATGCTGTGGGGAGGCAGAGAGGAGCTGGGATGGGTGGAGGGAATGATGAGAGAGAGCAGACGATTAATCAGTTGTTGACTGAGATGGATGGGTTTTCTGGTAACTCTGGTGTGATTGTTTTGGCAGCTACGAATAGACCGGATGTTTTGGATTCTGCGTTGTTGAGGCCTGGAAGGTTTGATAGGCAGGTCACTGTGGATAGGCCTGATGTTGCTGGCAGAGTCAAGATTCTTCAGGTTTATAAAAAAGCTTTGTGGTGGTTGTCTCTGTGAATGATTGTTAATATCTCTATGGGGTTTGGTTTTGGTTGTAGGTTCATTCTAGAGGGAAGGCAATTGGTAAAGATGTGGACTTTGATAAGGTTGCAAGGAGGACTCCAGGTTTCACTGGTGCTGACTTACAGAACCTGATGAATGAAGCTGCCATTCTTGCGGCGAGGCGTGAGCTTAAGGAGATTAGCAAAGACGAAATCTCTGATGCTCTTGAGAGGATCATTGCTGGACCTGAGAAGAAGAATGCTGTTGTCTCTGATGAGAAGAAGAGACTTGTTGCATACCATGGTTAGCATTATTTTTTCTAACTATATGTTGTTGAGAGCAGCTTGAGTTCTGAGTGATTTGTTTTTGAATTTGCAGAGGCTGGTCATGCTCTAGTTGGTGCTCTTATGCCAGAATATGATCCTGTTGCCAAGATTTCAATCATTCCTCGTGGCCAAGCTGGTGGGCTTACCTTTTTTGCTCCCAGTGAAGAAAGACTCGAGTCTGGATTGTACAGTAGAAGCTACCTCGAGAATCAAATGGCTGTTGCACTTGGTGGAAGGTTAGTCGACACAAAAAGCCAGTTTCCTTGAGAACTTACACAGGGTTTGATTTGTGTTTAAAACCATCTCTCTCTTTTGTCTCAGGGTTGCAGAGGAGGTGATCTTTGGGGATGACAATGTGACGACTGGAGCATCAAATGATTTCATGCAGGTGTCTCGTGTGGCACGTCAAATGATCGAGAGGTTTGGGTTCAGCAAAAAGATTGGACAAGTTGCCGTTGGTGGCCCTGGTGGAAATCCCTTCATGGGTCAACAAGTATAATACTAAACAAACTTGGTTTCTCGGTTTCATCACTACCGTTTGTTACTTATCTCCATGAAATGTCTTTTTGTTTGTTTGCAGATGTCTTCACAGAAAGACTACTCAATGGCAACTGCTGATATAGTAGATGCTGAGGTGCGAGAGCTGGTGGAGAAGGCATACAAGAGAGCCACAGACATCATAACAACTCATATTGATATCTTACACAAGCTTGCGCAACTCCTGATCGAGAAAGAAACTGTTGATGGAGAAGAGTTCATGAGTCTCTTTATTGACGGCCAAGCTGAGTTGTATGTTTCTTAATTCGTCAAATTCCAAGCTTTTAAATACCATTAGCTTATTAATGTATACTAGACCATTACCCGTGCGTATATATTTTCCTTAGTAAAATACTCTGTTTCAACTTGGACTTCATCCATATGAACCATCAGACTTAGTAAGCTTAGAAACTATACTATGTTTTGTTGGCGGTAGCAACTTCATATAGATGCATAAAATATGAACTGAATCAGGCAGTTGGATTACTTTGGTTGAAAATATTCAAACTCGCATCAAATACAATGGATAACCGGTTATCTGGACACGCGAGGAACTGAATATCCAAATGGAGCTTCAGGATCTATTTTCAAAACCCGATAAAACTGATACCAAAAAAAACAACTGTACCGGAATTCCCAAGCCTAATGATGATGTTTGATCTGTAACCATCTCGCCATAGAGCCCCTTGCGCTTTTTAAAACACAGGATGGTAGAGAATGCTCTGAAAACAATATCTTAACAACTTACAAACGGTTTTACAAATGATTTGTGTTCATATACCTCGTCCAGCTACTCTTCAATAAACACATAAAATTCTTGTTCTTTCTTCAACACAAATACTTTGAAGTGTAAGGCAAATGTGTTTCAGTTTATGAGCCTCTTGTCTTCCATGATCTTGGCTTCTTTTAACATGGTACCTGAGTCTTCGAGCATATTCAGCTTTGCAAGAGCCACGGCCTGAAGGTAGAGCGCAGTGGGCCAGTCAGAGTAGACGCACTGTGCTTGCATCGCATCTCTGAGTGCTGCATCTGGCTGGTCGCAGAAGAGATGACACATACTTCTTCTTGCATAAACAGTTGGAGAGATCATGATCCCTGTTTCTATGAACTGCAAAAATTTCAGGACCTTAGTTAGAATTCAGGTGAGTGTTTATGTTTTGTTTCTTTCTTTTTGCCATGCCTGAGTATATTTGTCAATAGCAGATTGAAAATCTTTGTTCCGAAAAGCTGAATCGCCTTGCTGTCTAGTGTTCCACACATCTTTAATCTGTTGAGACCATTGCTGAAAAGAGAGCTCACAAGTAACGTCGTCATTGTAATCTGTTGCCTCAAGAATCTGATGAAGAGCTGTGAGGTCCATACGGTGAGAAGCATCGTAAAGTAGAGAGCTCTCTGGTTCTTGTTCTTGGTTTTCGAGTTTCGAAATTCCAAGCATTTCATAGGAGGGAACATTTAGTTTGTGTTGAAGTTTAGCAAGAACTGAGATGATATCTTTAATCTCCGGCCTGTCCTTTGGGTCATTCTCTAGGCATTTGGATGCTAATTCAAACACAGTGGCTGCTTCTTCGTCCGGATAGTTTCCTTCCAAGTGTGAATCTATGAAGACAGGTAAGTTTTGTTTTTGGATTGTGTCAACCGCCTGGAATGAAAAGACATGTCAATGTCGCAAACATATAAAACCAAACCAAATGTGTTAGAGAAGGTCACTCACATGACTTGGAGGGACATGTTTACCACTAACAAGATCCAAAAGAAACGTCCCAAAGCTGAAGACAACACTCTCTGGAATTAACGTACCTAGCGTGTATTATATATACATCATTTGCCACAAAGAAGGTAGTACAAAACTGATAATGTTTTTTAAGAACTATATACTTTTAAGTGTAAGAGATAAAACGTTACCATCTCTAAGATATTCCGGAGGTGTATAAGCAAGATTGGTGCTGAAGTTTTTGCCATCTCTGCTATTCTTCATCCATCCAAAACATGAAAGCCGAGGATTCCCATTCTGCCTGACGAAAAACCCTTAGCAGTTTTTCTCACAAAACCCATTTTAAGTATGTGCAAATGGTGTTACCTCATCGAAGAGAACTCGATAAGCATTGAGGTCATGGTACAGTTTGCGTCCACTCTGCCTGCAATATTCCAAAGCTTCAGCTACATAAAGTGCAACTCTCAACCGCATAGCCCACTCCATGGTTTGTTTCTCCCCTGTAACTCGAGCAACAAACACAAAGAGTACTTGTCAACCAAGTAAAGATACATCTAAACAGGAGCCATGAAACAAGAAGATAAGTTTTGGGATGTTCATACAATGAAATAGATGCTTTGTGAGGGTGTCATTAGGCATGTACTCTGAAACAAGCAACCTTTCATCTCCATCACAACAATAACCTATCAAATTCACCAGTTTGATATGCCTCATTCTCCCGATATCCCTAGCTTCTGCCTGCATAAGAGAACAGTTGGTACGTATAACCATCTACAACATTTTAGTCTTGACCCGAAATGCAACCTAAGGAACTCGTTCCCTGACACTGACCCACAAGTCTTATTTTCTATCAACACACATGGCCCGTTATGGACATAACCATATGAAACATTCTTCTTGTCTTCCAATTTTTTTTAAAAAAATATTATACATAAATATAGATATAACTTCTAAATTATAAAAGATATTAAAATGAACCTAAAAGTGTTATAAACCCTAAACTTATATAATAAATCTATAATAATCTATCCGTAGAATCTACATTGATTTTTCAGGTAAGTTATTGGTGTGTTTGATATTCTTCGAACTTAGACATTACCAACAACCCTCCACAATACAAATTGCCATCAATTGAGAATTTACAAGTGAGAGGTTAGAGTGCGGAGCCAGACTAGATTCCACGGACGGGTTGATACAAAATCACTATAGCATAGTTGTAGCTTCACGAACAAATAAAAAATAATATTTCCGACACGTACAGCGAATTGTTTGGGGTCGGGCCATGTTGATTTGGGGAATTTTTTAACGGCGATTTGACGCATGCCGTCTTTAAGACAGCCTCGGTAAACAACATTAGGTGTTTGGTCGGAACAAACCGATACGACAGCGTTTACGCTAAAATTGTTCGTGGCTTCACGAAGATCAGCTGCGGAGAACTCGGAGAAGTCCGGAACGGTGGAGAAATGCCATCCCCTTCCGTTACCTACGCCTTCATTATTATTGACACGGTGACGGTTGTTCCTATTACTTCGCTTGCCGCCACGACGGATGGAAACATCGCCGGTGGCTTTTTTGTCACGCAATGACGACGGTTTGAGGAAAGACGATTGGCAGCATCCCATGACCCGAGGCGAGTCGACTCGTTAAAAACTCGTTCCTCAGACCATTAAAAGGTTCCTTTACGTATTGTTTTGTCTTTTTTTTTTTGGCGCCGGTTACTTTGGCTTCTCTGCAGCTTTCAGAATTGTCGATGAATAATCGTTGGTTTCAAACAAACAAAGGGGTTGTTTCGTCTTTTTCATCTAACTGAATGGATTTGTTTCCTATTTTCTCTCGCGGTGTTTTAGGTTTTAATTTGTTCTAAAAAGCAGTAATTATTTTTGTTTAGATGATTATCCCACGTTTTTTTCTGCCAGACAAGATAACAGTTAATCACCATTGTTCGAAACCCGTTAAATGATTTTTTTTAAACGATGTTTGCTTTGCCAGCTTATATAATATGAAATATTTGCTAAAAATATCCAAATTTTTAGAGAAAAATATAAATACATTCTTTTTGAAAAAGATGGTTTTTTTTCATTTGTCATCTAATATTAAAATTCTCTGGAACGATTATAAAGCTGGCTGCCCAAATAACACTTCAAGAGCACATTTTTGATAGTTGTGGATAGTAATTATTTGCGTGTTCAGGTTCATCTTTATATACAAAATACATGTTAGTATATTTACATAGACTATTTTGTAAATACTTAAACCTATTCTCCTACTCTTTAATATATATATATTTAAAAGTCCATTGTTTATTTTCGGCCATTTATATTTGAAAAACTGTTTTCTTCCATTTCAGTATGTGAATAGAACTTTGCAGCTGAAAAAAAAATAGAATTTTGCTTATATCTTATGAATAGCTCTAAATTCTTAAATAACAATGTTCATATCCAACGTATACTTTGAATCTTACTTGAAGATTTATGTAAAAGATATGTGGTGGAGCAATCAAAATGTATATTTTACATTAATATAAATTAATAATATAATAATACTAATTTTATATTTAACATATATAAGTAATTAGTATTAAGTAAATCATAATATTTAATAAATAAACAAAACAATTTAGATTCAGTCATAAGATATACTAAATTGTTATAAATTAATGTTAATTTGAATCAGTACAATTTATTTTTAAAATCTTAATAATTTATTTTGAATAATATAATAAATAAAATAGGACTCTCTTCTTAGTATGTAAGTCATCGGGTGAGAATCCACAGTACACCATATGAATATATTTTTCGAGTTTAATATGTTTTTAGAATCATTATTTTCGTTTTTTTGGTCGTGCACCGAGATGATCTAATTCAAACCTTTATTTTTTTGTGATAAAAACGTTAATATCATAAAGTATGAACAAATGAAGATATAAGAGTTTCATTCCTAGATGAATGCTATCAAGGCAAAAAGAAGATTTTTAAAGAGCCACAATTATTGAGCTAGTAAAGCCAAAACTTAAGATAACCTCATAGATGGAAGATTTTAAAGAGCTTTCGCTTCTCTCGCCCAATGATGATGTTTTCGATCTCTCGATCAATTAGCTTGAATGGTGAAGCCGCAATGACAAACATGTTGTTGTGGATGATGTTATTCCTTTGGCGCCAGATATTAAAGATTACGGATTGAGTGACAACCTTATAAATAATATTAGCGCGATATATTTTTTCTAACCCTTTTTGAAAAATGATGTTTTATCTTTTATTTTTTTCTTTTGAGAAATTTATATTGTAGAATTTAGGTAATACATCTGACTTTAAAAAGAAATATAAAATATAAAAATATGAGTTACTAAACTTTATTGAAAAATTAATAAAAATTAAACTAACTAAAATTAGATGGAAATAATAAATAAAAATATGATTTTCTTAAATATGTAAGATACTAAAACATTCATATTTTCAATACAGGAAAATATCTCTTTAGAGAAAAATATGTTTCCCCTCCCTAAAATCATAAATGGCATCAAGTCATTTATAAATAAGGTTTAAACAGAAAATTAAAATTAAAAGATATATGTAAAATAGTTATAATTACTATATATATCTTATTGACTACGTACTTAGGTATTTCAAATATTTCATAAGTTTAAATTAATTTTAATTTGACCTAAAAACCAGCATACAATACTCCCTTCATTAACTATTTAATAACTTCACAGTTGCAAAAGTCAGCATCTCCTTTAAGTTAAATAGTTAACAACATCAAATGTTCAAAAAACAGTTAAGTAGTTAACAAAGAGCGTAGTGTGCATTAAAAATAAAGAACGTAATGTGAAGATTTAATTCAAAATATGAATATTGTTGTTAAATGAAAAGCTGCAGAAAAAGTAGAGATCGAATGAAGTTTATGTGTGAATTAAAATATATATTAGTCTGATCACTGTATTATGCGCACAACTCTTATTCTAGATATTATTTAGATGTTGACAAATGTCTATATAAAATATCACAAAATATGTTAGATAAACAATAATTTTAAATGAAAAACATAGCAAACTTTCAATTAAAGCTTCGTAAAAGTACAGTTCAATTTTTTTAGTAAAGTACTTAATCATTTAGTAACCATTTTTGTTTTAATATTTTGATCAATAAGAAAATCTATGTTTGAAAATATTTATCATACCGAAATTTGTAGAATGATTAAATATCATAAAATATATCTTTATATTTTTGTTTCAATAAACTTCTATTATGTATTTTTATGTCTGGGTTTGTAACTCAACAGAAATTGTAAAAGGATTATCGAAAGTATGGACATAAAAACACCAATGTATATTTTTCTATCCACTTTGGTTTATGGTCTTAAATAGTTTTTTCTTTTACGAAAATAAAACCTTTTAATAATTTTTACCCAAAGCTTTTGGATATTTTTAACTATTATATAGTAAGTGGATGCCAAAAAAATATAGTGAAGTGAGTTATACATCATAATCAGGTATATGTACCAATCTATTAAAAGAATGAGAAAAGTTGAAGAAAGAATAAATTAGTTAAAAACAAATAACCTCAAGTATCGTAGGACGGGGAATATTTTATACACACATTTATTATATTGTTTCTTATATTTAAAATGTTTTGTAGAAACCAAATATTTTAATAAAAATAATAGCATTAGAATAAATATAAGGAAAGAGGGTTCGCCACAAAGATAAGAAGGGCGAAAATCATCTTAATCCTTCCAATTTGTTGGCCACCAATCATACACATACACACTTTTCTTTTTGGAAATATTTATCAATTTTTTTCTGTGCAATAACTTACTTTGTTAGTGGGCATTTTCCATTTGGTTACTTTTTAGAATACTTATAAGAATAATATAAATTCAGAATCATTTTGAATATTAATATGTTTTGTTTGAATGTATCATTCTCTCCCCAACCTCACAAAAGTTTCACCTTTTAGCCACTCTATTTTTTAAGCTGAAAATGACTTCAAAGTTTGTATAATTTCTTAATTATATTTTTTAGAGAATCTCTAAGCCGGTAATGAGTAACAAAACATATAGGAGTTGATCGCAAATATTGGACATATATGTTATGTAGTTAGTATGTCTAAGTTTCTATGATTATGGTGAATTGTTATTCTAAATGACTCCAATACTTGAAATTTTAATATAAGATCTTATGTTTTAAAAATCTATTTTGAATCAAAACTTTGAGTTAAACTTTATTTCCAATTATTTAGATACAATATAGATAAATATCTCGAGAATAACAGAAGTTATCATAAGCCGCATGTTTTTCTTTTGGCTGCATGAAGTGGCAATAAAATGATTATGGATACTTTTACAGGCAAAAGAATTACAATGTGATTATTATTGGCTCCAGGAGAGTCGTTTCATAAATGAACAGCCCTCGTTCCAGAATAAGCCTTAGCCAATAGCCATTTGCAATCTACAACTAGATACATATATAATTAGTGAAATTAACTTCTTTTTTTGCTACAATGAAAAATTAATAATAAAACGAAAAACTTGTAGATATCCCATTTTATATGTATAGCTTCAAAAATACATGCAAGTAGGTACATAAGGTTCAAAGTGCTGATTGATATCTTTGGGTATATCAGTAGGGCTAATAGTTCAGTGAAGCATAGGAATGTTTAACTATTGAAGTGAAAAAAAAGTTAGTGGTTGTTAAAGAAAATTCTTGCCAACTTTTATTGGGTAACTCGAAACGTATAGCTTGGATTCCAATTGGGTTTAATTGGTGCTTACACACGATACTAATCTAAGTAGTGATTTGTAACAAACTAAAAAATTAGATGCCTTCACAGCACTAATTTGTTGATTTTGTAACTAAGCACGTCTTGTATGTTCTTTTTATAATTTTGTTCAAACTTTTTATATTTTCTCTATTTTTTGTAACAATATTCTGCTGTTTATTCTTCGTATTAAATAATGTTTCATTTAATTACCTTGAAGTGAGATATTTTATTACTAAATTTATTGGGCATATAAAACTGAATTGAAATTCTTTTTGAAACTTTGGCAAAGTTTGAGTTTACGTATTTCAAAAATATTAGATATCAAGCATAAATATCTTTTTTTTAAGCTTAGACAAACTTTTTAATGTTGTGTATAATTAGATTGAACGATTTTTTAGTATCATTAGTTTAGTTTTGTCTATTAGATGAGTTCTAGCTAGTATATGGATTTGGGATACAATAGTTCTGTTCTTTTTAGGGACGCTGCGGCAACGTCAGCGTTTCAAAAAATATAAAGTAAACAATTTTTTTTTACGGCATTTCATTTAATTGTTGCCGCTGGGTTTTACAAAAAACAACCGCATCCTCCACCTTTTCTGTCGCCGGTTTTCATGGTGTCACAATGATCCGTAAATTTCATGTCGCCGTACTGTTAGCGTCTTATTTTTGGAAGAATGACAAGAAGAATTTATCAACAATAAAGTGTTTTTTTTTAGACGTTGAAGGCTGCGGCAGCGTCTACATAAAGAACAAGGCTAATGACGTAATGAACATGAGGAATGAAGATATATGGCTTTTAACCTCCATAGCCCGACGGTGTGGCTGCACATCATCTCACACTATTTGTTTCTGTGACATGTCATATAAAATGAACAGTGTTAATTTGTTAAAAGATGAGTGATTATACCCAAAACAAACTTGAGCAGCTTTTAAAGACAACCAGATAAACCGATTGCATCCCATGCATCTCCTTTATCAGGACTCGAGTTAGGTAATCTTACTTAGTCACTTGCCAATTACTCAACTATAAAAGTTCAAAAAAAAATTACTCAACTATTTACTATCTTCTTATTTTTTCGAAAAGAAAATATAAAACACTTCATTTGTGTTTATCAAAACTTATCTACAAAATTCAAGCGCAAACAGTATTTCTTTAATTCTTTGTCTATTTTATTTTCAAGGTAATAAGATATATGTGCATATAACCATTTTATTTACTAATATAATAATTTAGAAAATGTAATCTATTAATCATTATGCAATATATTTTCTATGTTTCAGAATATAAATATTTTAGAGGTTTTTATATTCCAGGATATATATAATGCTTTCACGTTTGAACAAAATTTCATTTATTGAGATTTGTGTGACTAGTTGTATTTACCCTTTCATAACTGATTGTTTACTATTAGTTTATATAATTTAAACATTTTCTATTTTTTTAATTTTAGATAAACTATCATATATTTTAAAATGGAAAAAAATATATTATTATGCATATACATAAATAAGTTTTCTTAATTACTAATGTGTAGTCAAACCCCTTTAGCTCTACTAAAAATGTTAAAGATAAATTTTATAAACGGTATGATCGAATGGTATTTGAGATGAAACAATAATACAAGCATTGCTCCAAAATTTGGGGGATTATATGGAATTTAGCTCATAAATTTTAGTGTGCATAGAAGTGAATGTCCTATTCAATAGGATTCACTAACACCTTCATAGGTTTCTGATTACGAAAAATTAAAGTTTAGAAATCGCATAATCAAGTTGCAGTTGGGAGAGATCATATTACATAAACTGATCCCAAATTTTGGAAGATGTATAGGTTTAAATTTTAATTGTGTATTTAATGGTGGATGTCCCAGTCTATTAGGATGCGCTAACACACTCATTGGTTTCGAGTTATTATACTCTCCATAATTAGATAATTAAAGACTCTTTTAGTTAACTACCATTATCAAACCATTTGCAATGGTGAATAAAGTACTGAGAAAATTCAATTAAAGGAACGATTAACGTTCATTGGTAGTGGTCTGATACTTATACCACCCAATAATTAGAGGGTTAAAGCATTTAAGCATTTGATTTACATGCACATAATTGATGATTAGTGTTGCAAAGCAGCGCGTAGATGACACGAGTCAGCATGATGGAGACATTAGGCAAATTAAGAGTTTATAATTTGTCCACAAAGTGTGAAATGTCGGCAGGTGATTGGAGAAATGACACTACCAGCCATGTGTGGGTCTAATCCAACCTTAGTGCATCTTTTGTGGTGCATTATTATAACCTCTCTATCTATTCTATATAAATATTTATATGTTTATATTCAATTAAATTATTGCGACGAATATATGCAAAAACACAAACTCATGTTGTGCTTATCTTAAGTAGATGTGCCAACAATAATACGGTACCAAAAACGTACGTCTTCTACGTTTTTTGAAATCTATATAGTTCGTTAATCGTTATAGGCCCACTGCATCATCGCAGTAACTGTTTCCCTCTGTGATTAGAGAATCAGGAAAATTAGTGTGCAAATAATTAAATATTAAACAATATACATGTCAAACTGTATACACCCACTAAAATAATGTTAATTGGGTCTAGTGGCGTCAACCGAGTCTTTCCTCACGAGAGAAATCAAATCATGCATCTTTGGGTGTAACGCTACCTGGGAAGAGGAATCTATACTAATAAAAGGGAGCTTTTGAGGCTCCAAAGAGCGTCCACATCATCGTAAACTCTTTATTCGAAAAAATGACACGTGGCATTAAAAAATAAATAATGTAAATAAAAATAAATAAATAAATAAAGAATAAGTAAATATATTTAGAAATAGAAATATTACATTAAACATCTAATAAAAAGGAGGTTTTGAGGCTCCATAGAGCGTACACATCAACATAAAAGAAACTTCGTGAAAATGACACGTGACAATTAAAAATAGATAATGTAAATAAAAATAAATAAATAAATAAATAAAAAATAAGTAAATACATTCAAAAACAGAAATATTATATTAAACATCTATAGTAATATTATCATTTAAATAAATATATTCAGAAATAAAAATATTACATTAAACATATATAGTAATAGATAATGTAAGTAAAATAAATAAAGAATAAGTAAATACATTCAAAAATAAAAATATTACATTAAACATCTATAGTAATATTATAATTTAAGTAAATATATTCAAAAATAGAAATATTACATTAAACATATATAGTAATATTATCATTTAAGTAAATATATTCAAAAATAGAAATATTAAATTAAACATATATAGTAATATTATCATTTAAGTAAAACATTCAAAAATAGAAATATTACTTTAAACATCTATAGTAATATTATAACTTAAGTAAATATATTCAGAAATAGAAATATTACATTAAACATATATAGTAATATTATCATTTAAGTAAATATATTCAAAAATAGAAATATTACATTAAAAATATATAGTAATATTATAATTTAAGTAAATATATTCAAAAATAGAAATATTACACTAAACATATATAGTAATATTATCATTTAAGTAAATATAACAAAAATAAATAATAAGTAAATATACGTGTAAGAAATAAAAATATTACATTAAACATATATATTAATAAATAATGTAAGGGAGGTTTTGAGGTTCCATAGATCGTCCACATCAGCATAAAAGAAACTTCGAGAAAATGACACGTGACAATTAAAAAATAGATAATGTAAATAAAAATAAATAAATAAATAAATAAAGAATAAGTATATACATTCAAAAATAGAAATATTACACTAAACATCTATAGTAATATTATCATTTAAGTAAATATATTCAAAAATAAAAATATTACATTAAACATATATAGTAACAGATAATGTAAGTAAAATAAATAAAGAATAAGTAAATACATTCAAAAATAGAAATATTACATTAAACATCTATAGTAATATTATAATTTAAGTAGATATATTCAAAAATAGAAATATTACATTAAACATATATAGTAATATTATCATTTAAGTAAATATATTCAAAAATAGAAATATTAAATTAAACATATATAGTAATATTATCATTTAAGTAAAACATTCAAAAATAGAAATATTACGTTAAACATCTATAGTAATATTATAGCTTAAGTAAATATATTCAGAAATAGAAATATTACATTAAATATATAAAGTAATATTATTATTTAAGTAAATATATTCAAAAATAGAAATATTACATTAAACATCTATAGTAATATTATAATTTAAGTAAATATATTCAAAAATAAAAATATTACACTAAACAAATATAGTAATATTATCATTTAAGTAAATATAACAAAATAAATAATAAGTAAATATATGATGTAAGAAATAAAAATATTACATTAAACATATATAGTAATAAATAATGTAAGTAAAAATAAATAAATAAAGAATAAGTAAAGACATTAAAAAATAGAAATATTAAACATCTATAGTAATATTGTAATTTAAGTAAATATATTCAAAAATAGAAATATTACATTAAACATATATAGTAATATTATCATTTAAGTAAATATATTCTAAAATAGAAATATTACATTAAACATATATCGTAATATTATCGTTTAAGTAAATACATTCAAAAATAGAAATATTAGTAAATACATTCAAAAATAGAAATATTACATTAAACATCTATAATAATATTATAATTTAAGTAAATATAATCAAAAATAGAAATATTACATTAAACATATATAGTAATATTATCATTTAAGTAAATATATCTAAAAATAGAAATATTACATTAAACGTATATAGTAATATTATCATTTAAGTAAAACATTTAAAAATAGAAATATTACTTTAAACATCTATAGTAATATTATAATTTAAGTAAATATATTTAGAAATAGAAATATTACATTAAACATATATAATAATATTATCATTTAAGTAAATATATTCAAAAATAGAAATATTACATTGAACATCTATATTAATATTATAATTTAAGTAAATATATTCAAAATAGAAATATTACATTAAGCATATATAGTAATATTATCATTTAAGTAAATATATTCAAAAATAGAAATATTACATTAAACATATATAGTAATATTATTATTTAAGTAAATACATTCAAAAATATAAATATTATTAAATACATTCAAAAATAGAAATATTACATTAAACATCTATAATAATATTATAATTTAAGTAGATATATTCAAAAATAGAAATATTACATTAAACATATATAGTAATATTATCATTTAAGTAAATATATTCAAAAATAGAAATATTACATTAAACATATATAGTAGTATTATCATTTAAGTAAATACATTCAAAAATAGAAATATTAGTAAATACATTCAAAAATAGAAATATTACATTAAACATCTATAATAATATCATAATTTAAGTAAATATATTCAAAAAAAGAAATATTACATTAAACATATATAGTAATATTATCATTTATGTAAATATATTCAAAAATAGAAATATTACATTAAACATATATAGTAATATTATCATTTAAGTAAAATATTCAAAAATAGAAATATTACTTTAAACATCTACAATAATATTATAATTTAAGTAAATATATTCAGAAATTGAAATATTACATTAAACATATATAATAATATTATCATTTAAGTAAATATATTCAAAAATAGAAACATTACATTAAACATCTATAGTAATATTATAATTTAAGTAAATATATTCAAAAATAGAAATATCACATTAAACATATATAGTAATATTATCATTTAATTAAATATAACAAAAATAAATAATAAGTAAATATACGATATAAGAAATAAGAAATATTACATTAAACATCTATTGTAATATTAGAATAAGTAAATATACAATATAAGAAATATAAATATTACATAAACATATATCGTAATACTAAAATAAGTAAATATACAATATAAGAAATATTAAAAAATAAATTAAATATCTATCTTAAAATGTATAATAAAATAAATAATAATTAAAAATATAATATAAAAATAAAAATTTTACTTTAAACATCTATCGTAATATTACCATAGATATAATATCAAGAAAATTATAATAAGTAATTATACAATATAAGAAACAATAAATAATAAGTAAATATACAATATAAGAAATGAAGAAAACTACTTTATTATCTATCTGAAAAATGTATATTTTTAAGTAAATATACAATATAAAAATAAATAATAACTAAGCATACAATATAAGAAATATAAATATAATATTAACATTTATCATAATATTATTATTTGATATAAAAGCAAGAAAATTGGAATAAGTAAATATATAATAAAATAAAAAATAAAAAATAGTAAATATACAATATAAGAAATGGAAAAAAACTGAATTAAATACATATCCAAAAAATTATAATAAAGTAAATAACCACTAAGTAAATAATAAATATACAATTATTGAAATGAGTAAATATACAATAGAATAAAAATAAATATTAAATAAACATACAATATAAAAATATAAAAAATACATTAAACATTTATCTAAAAATATTATAGTAAATATATAATAAGAAATATAAATATTATATTAAAAATTATTATAATATTAACATTTGATATAAAAGTAATAAAATTAGAATAAATAAATATATAATATAAAAAAAAGTAAATAATAAGTAAATACACAATATAAAAATATTGATTTAGTTAATATTTAAAAATTAAAATAGTTCCGCGCGTAGCGCGGATTAACCCCTAGTTACATTTAATGATTTACATTGTTATGACCCATTTAATGATCCATGAAGACCTATGGTTTCGATTCTATGTGTATGTGTATTCTAGTGTGTGTCAGATACACATTTAGAAAAATATCTAGAGTCAAGCGTGGATGAATTGTAGTAATAAAAAGATGTATAAACTATTAGAAATTAATTCACAATATTAATGATTACATAGTCAGCAAACAATATTTTTAAGTTTCCAGAAAATTTAACGCATTATCTGTCGCGCAGACCGAGAGAGTAGGTGTAGTAGGTCCATTAGCCATGGCGATTGAGGCATTACGAATGATAACTCAAACGAGTGTGGAGTCATGTGAAAACACACACTAATATGGATAATGATGTTGGAGCACAACAAAGATGTTTAGTTCTGTGAGAAAAGGGACAATTGTAACATCTCGATTTGTGGTATATATGAAAATGATTAAGAAAATTGATTTGACTACTTATATCATCAATGTATATTTATTTTTTTTGGTATATATCCAGAAAAAAACTCCAGGATTAAGCGTGTTTAAACTGAAATAGTAAAAAGATAAGTGACATACTAGAAGTGATTCATAATATCGTGCGACTAATGCGAAAGGACATAAAAGGTCATGTAAGGTTTGTATGATCAGGAAACAATGTTTTCTAGCTTCCAAAAAAATTAACATACCATCTGTTGTACGAAATAGAATTCATGAGCCAACAATGCAGGCGTGAAAGGTCCCTAGAACGTTACACTATGATGGGTAGAAAAACATACAATTCTTTGGAAATTCATGATATAAAGATGTATAAACATTTTATAAGAATGCTTAATAGGCCTAGAGACTTGAGTATAATATATTTGGTCATGACTCATGAGCAAGTGAGACTTGTCCCATCCTCTCATCACCTAGGTCCGTCGACGTACCGTTAGGCCGCCGCCTAAACCATGTTTTAAAGCGAGACGCGATGTTGCTTTGTTCCTTTTAAATGCGGGTCACGTGGATACCTCGTTTCCATCCCATAGCCAGTGTACTATACACTTCCACAATTGATAACACTGATTATAAATTTATAATGCGTTTTCTTTTTCTTATTGGCAAAAAGCTTATGCAATTACTTTTAAAAAAAGCTTGTGCAATTAGTTAGCTGTCTTATATCTATAATTATAAAAATTGAAAAAGAATGTGATGAAGTTCAAGTCTCCACAGGGCCACGTCCTCATCCATAAAATAAAAATCTTTGTGCATGACAAGCTGTGTACCATTTTCCTTTGTTTTATTCTTCTTTTGTCGCTCTACTAATTTTCTTCAATAAAATATAAAGGTCAAACCTTTGAAGTCTTAAAAGAGTCAAAGATCAAAACACATGAAGTCTTGGCTTGAAGGTTAACCGGCATGATCTAGTTATTTAGGAACAAAACTGCTTGCTTGGACCACCTGAACTCCCGTACAAATGCTCAATCTATGATGGTTAATTTAAGAACAATCTGTATAAGAGTTTTCTCAACGTAATGTGAGAGTTGGAGCGGGCACCTAGAAAATACTATCAAAAATTTCAGTAATTTATTTCGTATGTTACATATATTTAATTTTACAAATTTGATTTGTATCGGAAAAAATATGAATATATGAAAAATTAGATATCCGAAAATATCTAGATATCTGCGGATATTTACGAATACTTACGGATATATTTTATATGTTTTGGTTGATACAAATAATCTAAAAAAACAAAATTTGTTTAAAAAATATATATTTACAGGCTATTGAAAATAAAAATAAAAGAAGTAGTGAAATTATATATTTCGTAAATTTTAAAATTAGTTAAAGATTAAAAAGACAAAACTTAAGAAAACAATTATAGTTGTCATGAAATTTTTTTTTTCTTTTTTTTCCTGTAATACTTTTATAAGTAATAATGAAAATAAATTTATTAAATCATATATTAGAATAAAATTTATATAAACTTAATATAAAACTTTGTATTCAATTAAGATATACATGTATTTATTCATATGTCAGAACGGAACGGTTATCCTCTTTTTAAATTTTTAGTAATTGTGATTTATTTTATTTTTTAACGGACTATTTATTTATTTTCTAAAATTTTATGGATATCCAAAATTTTTGGTTCGAAATCAAACCAGTAATGGACTAAATTAAATTTAACTAGTTGACGCTGGTTCCTATCTTAGTTCTTAAAGGTTAATGACCAGATTCTCTATGCTCAGAAAAAAATCTAGTTGTAGATGAATACTATTGTTGCAACAAAAAGTATTATAGTAATTGGTTTTATAATTTGAAATAATCAGATCCGTCCGTTGTAAATTGCTATTACATGGTCATGCTCTCTAAATACGGCTATAAATTTTTAAAAATATTTATCTAATTAGAATATAAAAAAGTACAATTATAAAGAGAAAATTCCATATTTGTGTTTATAATACCAAAGGAAAGGTATAAAGATAATTATGTATTAAGTATTAAAAACATAAGAAGTGATATAATCCATAATATTATCATAGTAATATTTTAATAACAATTTGAGGAATAATGAGCAGTGAAAGACATCAACTTACACATCTAAAGCAAGAGAGAACCAAATAGAAATTCTGACAGCTTTTTGTTTTCCAGTGAACTTAGACCGAACAATATTCCTTCTTACACAAAATTAGAACTATAATTAAAACACAAAAAGAAAATTAAAACAGAGAATGGGAGAGTTAAACGCTAACGTGCACCACCAGTGACAGTTTATCTAAACGGCGCCAAATATTCTGAGTGTTTGTCTTGTCTTTTCACACAATAAAACGTAAACAAAAACCCACTCCCACTTTCTTCTTTCCAGAAAAGAACACACACAAACACACCACTTTCTCTCTCTCTATCTTTTGCCGGCGAACATGAATAAAGGCTTCTCTCCCGTCGGTCTAAGAGTTCTTGTGGTTGACGACGACCCAACATGGCTCAAGATTCTCGAGAAAATGCTCAAGAAGTGTTCTTACGAAGGTTCCTTTCTTCTCATGTTTTATAGACTCACTCCTCAACACCACCTGATATGTCTCCTTTAACTTAATTTCCTCTGCTTTTGCAGTCACTACATGTGGGTTAGCTAGAGAAGCTCTGAGGTTGCTGCGGGAGCGTAAGGACGGATATGATATCGTGATCAGCGACGTGAACATGCCTGACATGGACGGCTTCAAGCTCCTTGAGCATGTTGGCCTTGAGTTGGACCTCCCTGTCATAAGTCAGACTTCTCCACAAGCAGATATCAAGATCTTGATGAACAGAGACGTTTGCTAACTTTGTTGTTTTTGTTACAGTGATGTCAGTGGACGGTGAGACGAGAAGAGTGATGAAAGGAGTTCAGCACGGAGCGTGTGATTACCTGTTGAAGCCAATAAGGATGAAGGAGCTGAAGATCATATGGCAGCATGTTCTGAGAAAGAAGCTTCAAGAAGTGAGGGACATCGAAGGATGTTATGATGGAGGAGCTGATTGGTTCACCAGAAACGATGAGACTCATTATCTTGGAGGAGGTGAAGATGTTTCTTTTGGGAAGAAGAGGAAAGAGTTTGACTTTGAGAAGAAGCTTCTTCAGGATGAGAGTGACTCATCATCCAAGAAAGCAAGAGTCGTTTGGTCTTTTGAGCTTCATCAGAAATTTGTTAACGCTGTTAACCAAATCGGATGCGATCACAGTAAGTACGTTGGGAGACTCAGTTTCTTTCCACTTCCCTCCCTTTATCATGTCTTCTTCATAGAGCCGGTCTTGTGTGTTTGGCAGAAGCTGGTCCCAAGAAGATATTGGACCTCATGAATGTTCCATGGCTCACTAGGGAAAATGTTGCAAGCCACCTTCAGGTAAAACTTTACCTTCTCGTTAAATCAAAGAGGGAAGTGAAGTGTAGATTAAGCTTTTTGTTTATGTTTCTGTTTTTGTAGAAGTACAGGCTTTACCTGAGCAGATTGGAGAAAGGTAAGGAGCTGAAGTGTTATTCTGGTGGAGTAAAGAATATCGATTCACCTCTAAAAGATTCCGAATTTAGTTCAGGCCACCAAAGCCCTGGCAAGAACAGCTATGCATTCTCTGGAGGCAGTTCTCTGCTCCATAAAGCAGAGACTGATCCAAAGCAACTTGCTTCATCTTCAGTGTCTGACCCCATCAGTGATGTTCATATGCCTCCAAAAGCTAAAAAGACACGTATACGATTTGAACCTCCCATATCCTCCAGTGCTTTTGAGTCTCTGCTTCCCTGGAGTGATGTTTCAGACCCACTTGAATCGAAGCCCCCTATTCTGTATGAGAGCAGCTTTCTCCAGCAACAACCATTACCAAGTCAAAGTCCCTATGTTGCAAACTCTGTACCAACTCTCCTGGAAGAGGAAATGAAGCCTTCTTATGAGACTTGTGTGAATGCGGAAGAGTTTCTCATGCCACATGACAAGAACTCTACTGTGATCCTTCAAGGTCTGGACTTGTCCGCTCCCTCGGCCATTTCCTGCATGAAGCTGCAGGAGTCAAGCTCAAATGTAACCAACGATACAGCGTCGATTCTGAGAAGCATGAACTGGGAACTTCCAGAATCACATCATTCTGGTTTTATAGACACTGACTTAGACTTCAGTTGGCTTCAAGGCGAGCATTTTCTTGCAAACACCGGACTTCAAAACTTTCAGGTTCAAGATTACAGTAGTAGCTCATCTCTTCTATCCGAGCTCCCACCTCACCTTTGGTTTGCAAATGACCATCTGCCCGACCCGGACGAGTATAACCTCATGGTAGACCATGGTTTATTCATATCATGAACTTGTTCCATTAACTTCTTTCCGTATATTGGTCGGTATTATGCATAAAGATTTTGTGGGTATACCTGAAAATAATCTTGCTTTACCAAGAACCTTCCACAATCGAAGGCATGTACAATAATCCATGAGTGTCATAGGCTAATTATCATAAGGCCACATGTTTCATACTGTCGCTTAATATCTTCAAACCGTCACATTGCTTTCCCTTTCACGTGTTTCTGCTGCTGGTAGGAAAATACTAATCTTGTACCACAGGACAGGATCAAAGAATGTGAGAGTTCACAATTTTAGAGCAGATATACAAATGATTTTGGGAACACGTTTTTCATCTAAAGCATCATCTAATAGATGCCACCAAATCCAAAATGGGAAACTAAACAGAGTTATGAACTATCTAACATCTCCCACAAAGTGAATCCCATGCATGCAGGCAATCGATTCGGTATCTGATTGAGATCTAGTTCATTCATAACAAACAAATATGTAGCTACAGCATATTACAATGTTCAGAACATCGGAAGAGTTTTTACCTACTGGAGCGAAAAGGGAAGTCCAACTTTATCACTGCAAATGGTCTCTGTTCTCCATCAATGCTGCCTACAAGAAGTTGTTGAAGATCTCAAGTTATTTCTTGGAAATAGAAAAGATTTCCAGTTTCCAAGGAGTATTATTAGTTGACAATGACTAAGAAACGATTGAACTCGCAAAGTTGTAACCAAACAGCTCTTTCTTTCAACAAATCTACAGACAAAATAAGTTATATGTTTACAAGAGATTAAGGAGAAACTGTTTCTCTCAGAGGTGTATAAAGAAAAATGTGCACAAAAGTGGGGGCATCTCGTCTATCCAGTGAGCTTCTGCATCCCATATCAAGACGGTTGAGACATTAGGTTCAGCCTTGGACCCTGGAAAATAATAGCATACATCATTTTGGAAAAAAAAAAAAGCAGAACCCTACTGAAAATTAAGCGAAGAAGCATCTGGTACCTGTTTATATTTAATACTTACTTGGCTTTCTCATCAGGGTTTCCTTCAGTTTCTTCATCTGTCCCAGGATTCAGCGATGATATCTTTCCAAATGACTCTTTTGCATCCCCAAAAAAGTCTTTCACTTTGTCGAATACTGTTTTAAGCTGGTCCTGGGTTGGGAGCTGTGTTCACAATAAGTGCAAATGTATCAGAGAAAACATACTCCCTCTGTTTTATTATAATTGTCACTTTAGGTTTTTGCACACGGATTAAGAAAACACTTAATTTGTATATTTTCTATATAAAAACACAATTACCTATACACCTAACCATATTTCAACCAATAGAAAAATAAACTGCAGCATAAAATTAATAAATTTTGCATCGAAAGTCGAAAACGACACTTATTTTGTAACAAAAAAACTTCTCTAAAACGACACTTAATATGAAACGGAGGGAGTATATGACAGCAACCCTTTTTGTCACACACTGTATGGAGTTAAAGTGGTAATATAGCTCACCTCGATAACATCTGAGGTACTAAGTGCAGCTCTCATATTTCCATTTTCCTGAATGTATAACGCAGACATAATAAGTGGGAAAAAAAACAAGAAATCTTTCATTCCTATGGTCTCACAGAATCTGTCCTCCCAAGAATTCAAAGTTATAAACAAAAAATACAGAGCTAAGGCAAAAGTGAACAGAGCATTACAACAAGTTTGTAGCCATATCGAAACTCAGTGGCTGTTCGCAAGACACGATGCTGCTTAATAGCTGTCTTTTGTATCTCCTTCTCATCCTGTTGAAGATGAAAACAAACAGAAATTACATCTAAAAGAGTCACACATTACAAAGCAGAATAATAAGCAGCTTGTCTTACTTACTCTGTAAATAACAGCAGCTATGTTTCTTGCAATGGTGTCTTTGTAAATATACTTCCCCAAGAGGTTGTCTTTAGCAGCAACCATGATCTTAGCAGTGGTACCACCAGCTATTATACTGAGAGGATACCAAAGATACACCTGTTCATGTTACAATAAACACTTATTACACGACAAGACTTCAAGCAGGTAACGAAAGAGGTGAGGAGATAGAGACGAACATTGGCCATCCGAATGAAGATAACGAATCTAGGGTTTCCGTCGTCTTCAATCTTAGGCATAGGAGGAGGCGTACGTTGATACTGACGCGCCGCCATACCTTTCTTCCCCTTCGCTTCCACCACTAAACCCCTCCTCCGCTGCGCCTTCTCTAGGCATGGCGTTCTCGACGTGAACAGTGAATGTCTAGCTAACCCAAACTCTTCGAGTCTTCCCGTGTTCTTCAGTGGAAGCCGAGTTAACGCGTTGAGAGACATACTTACCTCCATTTTGAGCACTTAGATTCACCAACGGGTGTTTTTGGGGATGATGATGATGATTTCGTGGATCGTACCTTATCCATTGTGACGTGCCACGTCTCATACTCGGTTGACCCGAACCGGGATTGTAAACCGGATATGTGTTTAGCCACACAATCATCTCTTAATTCTATTTACCAGCTTGAACCACCTGATGTCAGCGTTGGCCACTCAACTAAACCGAATCCTCTCAAAATCAGTTTCTCATTTGAATTTCGGATTCATTAGTTGCAGAAAAATAAATTGCAAATTCTCTTAAGATTATTCATCAACATTCAGTCTTCTCAACTCATTACCAAACATTAATACACGATGTCTCTTGACTGTCGGTTCCGAGATTAAAAAAAAGGAATGTTGAGCTACGCAAAACGAGTCGGTGGATTCACTAAGGTATCCTCTAGTGTTAGGTGCGCAGATATCACAAACTATATTTAGACCGGCTCTCGATGTAAGCTTGTGTTGATGGTTCCCTTCCAAGAAAACTGGTCAGAAGTTCCATGGCTTCTTTGCCTCCTCCCGGAGCTAACACCTAAGAGGGTAAGAAGAACGCTTCTGTTACACTCACATATACAAAAGTGTAAACAAATAAACAAATACGCCGTTTTACTTTGTCTCTAAACTGCAATCCCGCATACAAATTTGGATGCCCATCTCCAAATTGTGAAGCAAATATATCAGCAGCATAAACCTGTAATAAACCGGATTCTCATTATTAAAGACCATGTCAAAGAGCAATCAGCGACCGCGGTGCAAATCAATCATTACCTCACTCCATAAACGGCTGTAACATGTTGCTTCAGAGCCGATTACAGCACGTGGGAAACATGAAGCAGGGTTTGTTCCTTCCACCACTGGTAGCCCTAACATTACCTACAGAGAAAGAGAGAGAGAGAGAGACTACTAGGTATCAAGACAACTTCCGTAAATAAAACAGATTGCTTTGAGAGGTTCTGCTCTTTACCTTTGGATGAAGACTCCTGATTAGTTGGTGAACGTCCACATTATCATCCGAATATATTTTCTGATCGAATAGACCTGACATCATCAATGTTTCAAGCATCGTTAGTCCATCCCAAAATTTACCTTAATCATGAAATGCCTATTACTAAAGTTATAATAAGAACCACAATCTACTGATCTTACTAACAAACCATAAGTCCTAACAACTGTGAGAAAATTAAAACTAAGTGAATACACTAAGATAGAACAAACTGAAAAGGTACATAATCATCAAGACAAGTTTACTTTATTAAGATAAGAACACGAAAGAGATGCCTCACAGTATAGTATCTCCTGAAGCGATTTGAGTGCAGAGAAAGAATATCGCCAACGTTTGAGGGTTTTGCAGACTTCATCCACAAGTGGCTTGGTGATATCCTGCTAGTCCAACGAATTAAATAAAGCAGTCACAGTCTACAAGGCACCAGGAATAAATCCCAAGTTGAGCCAATTATCATATGACTAATCGACCAAAGAAGAATTGTCAACCATTCTGTCATGCAATGCACTCACCTGACGGTAGCCTGATATTAACTTCAAGGTGAAACTCTCGTAACACCTAGAAATACAAGAATCATATTCCATCTGTAAGGATTTGGGTTAAATATACAAAAAAAAAAATTACAGTTAACTTGCCAGTTTTCCAGTAACTGAGAAGGGATCTCTCGAAAGTCAGGGTCAACACGTAGGCCCGAGAATCTTGCAAATGAAGCACGATTGCAGATATGTTGGACCTATATGCCAGTGGTTAACAAGTAACATTACTTCATAACATCGTTTGATATATACAAAAGACAATGTACAGCATCATCTATTCAGTTATACCAAGTAACCAATCTTATTCACGTACCACGTGGCCAAACTCATGAAAAAGATTAACCACCTCAGAGAACCCCAAAGGCACAGCTTCACCACCATCCTTTGCAAACTGTGCAATAAGCAATGCCACAGGAATCTAGAGACAGAAACAAAACAAAATAAATGCCAGAATAAGAATACCAACACGTTAAATTACATCTGCACACGATTCCAAAATCATATTAATCTTCGAAACTGCATGACATTTGCGCACAAAGGTTTGACATGGATGAAGGATTTGTCACCTGACATGCACCATTGGAGAACAGTGCATTGTTCTGAAGAGCCACCACACAGCTCTGACTAAATTTCCCTTCCCTGTTAAACAATAGAATGCTCACAACTTAAATAAAGTGGAGGATATGAAAGTGAAAAGGGGATAAAGCCAAGGTTGCTTATGGACCTTGAAAACATGTCAAGATAGAAATATCCCAAAAGCTTTCCAGATCCGGAGTCAAAGACGGCAAATGCTCGAACATCATAATACCAGACATCAATTTCTGTAACCTCTTCAATCTTTATTCCTGCATAGAGAAATTCGTCAGCAAGCTATGACGAGGATGGAATAAATAAGTAAATATCCTCGAGCCATGTAAGCAAAACAAATTTTATTAAGAGCCAAAAGATTAACAGTACAGATCATAAACTCACCAAAAAGGTCCTGACATATTTTAAAGATCCCGGGAAGGACCAAACTGACAGGAAAATATTGTCGGATATCTCCAAAATCAAGATCAAACTGCAACTCCTCTACCCTCTTTATATAGTATAAAAGATCTTCTACACCAAACGGAAGCTCCCCTTCTTCTTTCCTCTGATATTAGAACCCAGAAAAATTGAGTGCTGTGAAAGGCATCACTATTATATGAAATAGACAGCAGTATATTTTACCTTCAAGTCTTTCAAAAAGGACAACTCTCTACTAGCCAAATCAGTTAAAGTGGAAGAGATATCCTCCAGGAACCTGATCACCTGGACACAAGAAGGGGAGTCAGTTTAAACGACATGATGAATAATGATAAAGTAATAACATGAAAGATCTTTCACAAACCCTTGTTGATGTCCTCGACATCCTATGATCAAGAGCATAATCTGCAAAGTGTGCATAACCAAGTAAGCGAGCTAATCTATGGCGCGACTGAACCTACAGAGATGAGTATAGTAAGATGTCAGCTGGTTGGAGTCTGCTGCAGGCTTCTGTCAAGGGTTTCTAAAATAAACATGCAAGTACCAATTTTTGTAACACTGGAATATTGGCATCTCCACATCTCTTTCCATATGCCATAGCTACTGTCTTCCTTGTCTTGGCTATCTGCAAAGTTTAAAACAACAGCCAAAATACGTTCAAAGACAATTCAAATGTATTGGCGTGAACACATAGAGAGATGATGAAACTGTACCCACTACCCAATTATAAAAAAGCCAGTATCACGAACTGGTAAGTTGTTGTATCTTCGATGTTTTATGTGGCATGGCAATTAAAAAAGGTACATGGAAATTGTTACCTTGCACAACTCCAGAATAGCTGCCACGTGATTACTTTCCAAGCTGAGCTTGAATTCCTTATTTTGAGTTTTATCCAAACTCTGAAGGAGGAGTGTAGAAATGAGAAATAGTTACGGAAAAGTCAAGCTCACAGATTTGCATGTGAAATAGTAAGCTAAATAACATTTCGGTTAAACACCTGAAGGAATTCTAGAGGCAGACCAGTAAGCTCAGCCTCAGGAAAAAAGAGACAAGAACTATCTTCATTTAAATTCTGAACATATCGCAAGCTTAGCTCATCAATTTCATTTCTCAATCTATCCACTTCCTCTCTTTTTGTTGCAGTAAGGTTCAGACCATTGTGCTCGAAGTCTCTAACCTGTCACTGATAAAACAGAAATCAATACATTTGTTCACCTCGCACAGCTTAGTAAAGAAAAAAGAAGTCTGCAAGAACTCTTGCAAATGTGCTACGAAATAAAGCTCATGACTGCAACCACTTTCTTCTAGAGCAAAGGAAGGAAGATCATGAATCCAAAACCTCTGGTCAAACCCTAAAGATTGATATCTGCTGGTCCATGAGGATAAAGACTTTGTTACATAGGTAGAAAAAAACAACTAGTGGTTCTTATCCACAAGTCGACATGTTTTACACAATTCAAGGTTGGTCAATCCACTTACTACAACACAAGTAAAGTATATTAAAAACAATCAATAGCACAAAGTCAAGGACTAACAAACTGTAGAATTGTGGAAAAGACACTAGAATTGGTAACAACTACGCTAAGGAGGACAGATTTACACAACTATTATATTTTAAAATCAGTTAACAGAAAGATTTCTTTTTTGGTTAAGACAATAAACTGCGATGGCAGAAGGAACTCCATGATCATGTGACATAGTAATGTCTGAATCAGTCAGTGAAAAGTATATGACTCAGGTTTCCTTACCAGACACTGGAGGTAGCATTTAGCTTCCGGAGAAATTGATTCACCCTTTGCAGCATAAATTTTGATAACCCGGTAAACATCTTCACGTTTTCTGATACGCTTGCACAAAGACATGATCATCAATTTCATAGAAAAATAACAAAGTGGAACAGAAATTCAATCCAAGAA
Source organism: Moricandia moricandioides (assembly GCA_905132885.1). NCBI lineage: Eukaryota > Viridiplantae > Streptophyta > Magnoliopsida > Brassicales > Brassicaceae > Moricandia > Moricandia moricandioides. The sequence continues at coordinate 33,633 of CAJHQQ010002028.1, forward strand.
GACATTAAAACAAAAAGGAATCCACAAAAACACCTGCATGAGAGAATATGAGCGTCTATCTTCAGCTCTACTTCAGCACTAGCTTTACGAACATTCTCCTGAGGAGATAACATCTTAGGAATCACACAGCATTGTATAAGAGGAAGCTGTCTCGCTTCAAGTTCCGCCAGTGGCAACACAACATTCTCATAACAGAGCTACAAAAAAAAAAAAAATCAACAATCAAAGTCGTAAACAATTCCATATCCATCTCGTTTCCAGTAAATTCTAATAACCTTGTTTAGAGGAACCAAGGCAACATCATCATGAACTCTCGTGGAATTGGAGATAATCTCGTCAGCCAAATCGAGAATCTCCTTCGCGGATAGGTTAACACAAACAGTATCACACCCAGGAAGACCTAAATCGAGAATCTCTTGTTCAGCATTGTGAGATATGCATTCAAGCAAGCGAGAGCGCGAGCAAGAGAGAGAGAGAGAGAGTACCTTTCTTCTTGGATTTTTGCTTGTGAGACTTGAAAGCGAAGATGGCGAAACTGACGGCGAGTCCTAACAGCCCAGCCGCTCCGGTGAAGGTTACAAGTTTGAGCTTCTTAGGGTTCGATCGTTGCATTTTCTTGTCGTTTTCCGTCATTTTCTCGGGAAAATAAATTGGGAGTGAGAGGGAAAAGATTAGTGTGCAGTGACCCTCGCTCCCTAATGGCCCAAGGCTGAAACTGAAAGGTGAGACGGACGGGACTTCTTGTTAATGTTTTCTTTTATCATTTTTCCTAATTACAAGTTATCTATTTTGGAATAAAAATTTGAGGAATCTACACCTAAATATTTTTTGTCATTAAAATAATTTTTAAGAAAAAAAATAATGAAAAAAAATTTATTAAAAATTATAATTTTATACCTCTTAAATTAATTGATGTAAACTTATAATTTAGAGTTATATAGTGTAATTTTAGAGATGAAATTTAAAATTAAATAATATTAAATTATTTTTCATGTAAATTGTTGTAACAAATTTTTTTAAAAAACTATTTGAGAGATTTGACCATAAAAATTTATTATTTTCAGATTTATACTGAAACATATATTTACAAGGGCAAATCTATCAAATAAATTCTTTTGAAATTTTTATCACAAAATAACACTCAAGAAAAAAATGACTAAAATAGATCTTTCATTTTGATAATTTTGATATTTTAATTTTTTTATTTAATTATAAACGTTATCTCCAAAACCCAACCTCATAACTCTAAATCATAAGTTTAGATTAATTAACGCAAATGGTATAAATATATATATTTACACTATTTAATAAAGTCTATTTAACGCATTTTTTTCTTTGAGAGATATTTTTAGGACGAAAACTTTTAAGGTCTATTTTGATATTTATCTCTATTTACAATATATAGGAAAATATATTTATTTTTGGGGATGAATTTGACATTTTTAATAAAGAAATATTTTAGGATAACAAAATATATAAATTGGATAAAAACATGTTATATGCTTAGTGATAATCCGTATATATCCATCTACTGTATTAAAATAGATTCCTATTTTTATCTACTTACAAATAGTATATGTTGGAATATTTTATTTAACTAGATTTCATATTATTTTTACTTACCTAACTTAATTATTATTAAATATATACATCAGCCTAAAATTAAGGAACTAAACAACTAATATATTGTTTATTCTAAAAAATAATCAATTCAGTTTATATTAACACTAAATTTGAATAACTAATCAATTATATTTTATTTACTTATAGTAAAAGAAATTATATATGCCTACAAATTCGTATAAATATAAAATCGTACTTTAATCCACCAGCTTAAAATTAAGAAACTAAACAACTAATATATTGTTTTTTTCTAAAAATAATCAATTCAGTTTATATTAACACTAAATTTGAATAACTAATCAATTATATTTTATTTACTTATAGTAAAAGAAATTATATATGCCTACAAATCTGTATAAATATAAAATCGTACTTTAATCCAAATGCAAGAAATAAATTATTCAAAACTTTCACCAAATACAAAATAGAACTCTTATCGATAGAGTATATATATATAAGTGTATATATATGTAAATACATATATAGAGTATTAAAATTATATATATATATATATATACATACATATATATACACACACATATATATATAAATATATATTTGATAAAATAAATATTAATAATTAGTTACTATAAATATTTAATGATATAATATAATATACTATTATTGATATTTTATGAGTATAATTTTATTGACTATTCCAACAAACATGCAATTTTTTATCAAAAATAAAAACTAACTGAAAAATAGAAAACACACTTTAAGTTAGGCTTGAGCATTTGGGTATCTCTGGAATACATGTTAGATATTTTAAATTTTGGTTCTAATTTATATCATATTCTAAGTCTCATTCTGGTAAACTTGTAAGTACAAATTAGATTCATATATAACGCATTCGTAAGATGACCATATATCATTCATATTTGGGTTATATTGTTTCAGTTCAGATATATCCAAAGTTAAATCCAAAATTTTAAAGCAAAACATAAGAAATACATATTTATATAAATTTGAATATTTATAATATTTATTTAAAACTTAATACTTATTTGTAAATATCATTTCAAAAAATATATAACTAATATTTGGAGTACATATTTATATTTGTGATTATTTACATTAGAACCGGTTTTTTGGATTTTTTAGGGCTTTTAAGCTTTTAGGTTATTCATTCGGATTCATGTAATAACACTTCGAGTTCGTATATCTTTTGTACCACCCTACAAGACCCATTATGATATTTCTTACATTTTGAATTGGGTATGTATGAATCAAATTTTTTAGTTTGGGTTCGATTCGGACTCCAGATTACATATTTTATTTACAAGTTTATTTCAAATAAAGAAAAAATAATTATATAAATTTTCATCAAAAATATCGACAAAAGCTTCCATAATCCCATTCGTAAACTCGTATAATGGTTTCAAATAATTGTTCTACAATTATAAGCACCACAAAAAGAGAATCTGGATAATGCGATAGGCCCAATAAAAAGCCCATAAGTATGGTCTTCGACAAATCTTAAGCAGTCACACATTCGTTGAAATGCAGGAAACCCTTCTCTAGCCCCAACCAAGCCATGGCTCCTAAATCGAAAGAGAAACCGAAACCCTCGACATCGTCACAGCCTCCTCCTGCAATCGAAGATCTCTTCACCACTCTCGATAGGCATATCCAGCGATCTGAATACGAACAAGCCGTCAAGGTCGCTGATCAAGGTATTACAGATTCTACCTCCCTATGGATTCTTCTTTCTTTTGTAATGGTGAAATTGAGATTGTGATTTTTGTTTACAGTGTTGTCGATTGCACCTGCCGATGAGGATGCGATCCGATGCAAAGTTGTGGCTCTTGTCAAAGACGATAAGATCGATGATGCTCTCTCCGTCATTCACTCCTTCCATAAGCTTCCCATCGATCTAGGGTTTCAAAAGGTTACTTCTCGTACACTAATCGAACTACATGTCATTGTTTACTGGGAATGTTGATGCATAGATGCGAAAATATTATTTAGTTTTTAAAATCGTCGAGAAACCAAGTTTTCGTGAGATCTCTAAAGATCTAGTCGAAAAATTGCTTATCGAAAGGTCTTGGAAAATTATTATAAAATACAAATAAAAGCTAATTAATCTACGATGCATTAGAATGAATGTAGTTTCTCTATTGCTTTGAATTGTTCTAGGCATATTGCTTATACCGTCAGAACAAGCTAGACGAGGCTTTTGAGTGTTTGAGAGGTCGAGAGAGAGATTCAGAGACTTTGCTTTTGGAGGCTCAGATTCTCTACCGTCTGGGGAAAACAGATGCTTGTGTGGATGTGTATCGGAAGCTGCAGAACTCCGAGATTGAAACTGCAGAGGTCAATTTCGTGGCGGGTTTGGTTTCTGCTGGTAAAGCTTCACAGGTGAAAGGAGCGTTGGAGTCGTGGAAGATCAAACCAACTAGTAGCTTTGAGTTGGCTTTTAACACTGCTTGCTCTTTGATTGAAAACAACAACTACGCTGATGCTGAACAACTTCTGCTTGCTGCAAGGAGGTATGTTACAGTTATATTTACGTCTCCTACAAGATTGTTCTTACAAGTATTTGTTAGAGGGCTGCCCACTTCTTTCATTTGCTTCGCTTGAGTTGACACTCTAGCTATATTGCAGTTTTTCTGTGTGTTTTTAGGTCTAACTGCACTATGTACGATAAGTAATTCGGTTGATTAGTTGTTTATACGGAACCTTACTGGGTGGTCTGGTTTCTTTCTTGTCTTATAATCACTACCAAATGCTTTTGATAGTCACATCAATCTAGTACGTAGGGATGTGTACAAGATTTCCTCACATCTGTATCTTTATCAACACTTCAAGTACACTGCTCATTTGACTACTGATTTTTCAAATACGATGTACGAGTGTTCTGATAAAAATACTGTTGGTCTGATACAGGATTGGTCAAGAAACCCTCACAGATGACGGTTTTGCTGATGAGGACATTGAGAATGAGCTTGCTCCGATTGTTGTCCAGTTGGCATATGTCCAACAGGTATTTTTGTGCTGCTCTTCTTGTCCTTAACCGCCTGTAGGATATCTTCCAGTTGTTTGTAACGTAGTTTTTCTTATCAGGTCCTTGGACAAACTCAAGAATCCACCAGCTCTTATGTAGACATCATTAAACGAAACCTGGCTGATGAATCGTCACTTGCCGTTGCTGTGAACAACCTTATTGCCTTGAAAGGCTCCAAAGATGTTTCTGATGGCTTGAGGAAGCTTGATCGTCTCAAAGAGAAAGACTCCCAAAATTTTCAGCTTTCTCAAACACTTGATGCGAAGCTGTCACAGAAACATAAGGAAGCTATATATGCCAATCGCATCCTTCTGCTCCTCCATGCAAATAAGATGGATCAGGTCTTTTTTAAACTCGAAATCCCACTTTATTCATATCTTATTTCTTCTTTGCATATTTGGCTTGACCAATTTAGAGAATCTTTACCACAGGCACGAGAACTTTGTGCTGCATTGCCGGGCCTCTTTCCTGAGAGTGTCAATCCTGCATTGCTTCAAGCTGCTGTTTTGGTGAGAGAGAACAAGGCTGCCAAAGCTGAAGAACTTCTGGGACAGTTGGCAGAAAAGTTCCCGGAAAAGTCTAAGTCGGTTCTCTTGGCCAAGGCACAAATTGCTGCTTCGGCCAGTCATCCTCATGTAGCAGCAGAGTCCCTGTCCAAAATAACCGATATCCAGCATTTCCCTGCAACTGTTGCCACCATTGTCGCACTCAAAGAGCGAGCTGGGGACAATGATGGTGCAGCTGCTGTTCTTGACTCAGCAATTAACTGGTGGTCAAATTCGATGACTGAGAACAATAAGCTTGGCATATTGATGCCGCAGGCTGCTTCCTTCAAGCTCAGGCATGGTCAAGAAGAGGAGGCTTCACGGCTATACGAGGAGATTGTGAAAAAGCATAAAAGCACAGATGCTCTGGTTGGTCTTGTGACCACACTTGCTCGTGTCAACGTCGAGAAAGCAGAAACTTACGAGAAACAGCTAAAGCCTTTGCCAGGGTTGAAGGCTGTTGATGTGGATAACCTTGAAAAGACCTCTGGTGCAAAACCCATGGAAGGCGCCGCTGCTGCTGCTGCTTCTTCAGCGATGCAGGAAGAAGTGAAGAAGGAGAAGGCAAAGAGGAAGAGGAAGAGAAAGCCAAAGTATCCGAAAGGATTCGATCCGGCTAACCCGGGTCCACCTCCAGACCCTGAAAGGTGGCTTCCGAGAAGGGAAAGGTCAAGTTACAGACCCAAGAGGAAGGACAAGCGAGCAGCTCAAATCCGTGGCTCGCAGGGTGCAGTGACTAAGCAAGAGAAACAAGAAACAGCTCCTTCGACTTCAAAGTCAAACCAAGCGACCACTAAGGGTGCAGCCGCGGAGCATTCCAAGCCTTCTTCCTCAAAGGCCTCAAAAAAGAAGTCTAGGAGATGAACGAAACATCTTTTTACAGTTTTTTCTAAGAAAACAAAAATGGACTACTTAAAATGACAACAAGAGCTGGATTTCCTTTGTTTTGGATTTATTAAGTTTTAGTTGTCTAAACCCATTTAAGATTTTGGTTTACGTTTGAGTGTTCGTTTGCATTGGTATTGAATCAAGATAAGAGAGCTTAATAAGAAGAGTATCGACTAAATGCAAAAGAATTGCAATAATTAAAGTGATATAGATACAATGAAACAGTGGTTTTGGTTATCCTCTCTATTTAATCACTTGTAAGATTTTTTGCGGAGATCCTTCATCCATTTGAACCCAAGTATGGTCTTCCCAAGGCTGCTTCTGCTTCCATCTTCATCCTTCTTTTTCTTCTTTGTTTTCTTTTTGCTTTCATCTTCTTTTGTACAAGTTGGAGGAGGGTCAGGGTTTGTATCCCATTGATCAGCCCACGATAGCCCTGAATCCATCTTCTTCTTCTCTTGATTATATTTCAGAATCAAAGAAACATTAGCCTAGCCACAGGAACATCTTCAATAACTTATTTGTAGCTTTCTTCTTCGTCTTGTTCATTGCCCTTTTTTCTTTAACTCTATTAGTTTTCAGTTTTTCATTTTTCTTTTTAGTTATTACTGGTAACCTAACTCCCATTTTACTATATTCCTCTCTATATTTGGTCATCTGCTTCGTTGGCACAAAGAAACAAATCTCATGTTGTTTTTCTTAATTGAAAATTAGGCCATCTTATGGTTTGTTTAACTATCTTCACCTACTTTTACAAATGAAAACATTTCACATCCAAACAACACCTCCCCTCTCCATATAGTCTATAGAATCATAATTTGCTTTATCAGAATAGATTATGTTACATGGTCCTTAACCAGTTTTCATAACTGACATAATAATGATTCTATCAGTTCAAGAATCAAAAAGATATAACATCTCTAAAAACTCATCTAAAAGAACTCGACATGATCAGCTATTTCTCTGCAAACTAGTTTTGATTCCGCAGCCAAACTTATGCTTTTAGCAATGGCAAGACCAGTAAGCTTATGCGTAGATGTTGGCTCATACTTCTTCACCTCTGCATCATCCTTCCCTAACAACAAAGCCCCTCTTGCAGGAATCACATTCTCCCACCAAAACTCCCTCAACACCTCATAGATGATTCTCCAATAGCTTCGGTCTCTCATCACTCTGAAAACAGAACTCCCGTTCAGTGTCCAGCAGTACAAGTCCACCCATTCACGGTCCATTATCTCCATCTGACCCTGCATCTGAGGCATGTAATAGAACGGCACTTTGGACCAAGGCAAGACCGTTTCTGTTTTCCCTTTGTTATACGGACACTTCACTTCTAGAATCCCAATATCAAGAACTCCATCCGGGGAAGCACCAAGCCAGTGAAACTGCTCTTGGGAGTGAAGAGCGAATCCCATTGATCCAACCTCACATCCCATGATTCTTTTGTACCTCTCTATCGCAGCTGATTCCATCTGTACACCCCAGTTCATAGCAAACCGTGCAGAGTCATCCACCACTCGTGACTCCGAGTCATATACCTTCTCATGCCAGAGCTCAGAACGTCGGTTTTTCTTCCAGAAGCCGAGGGCTGTACTGAATGTACTTGTGGTTAGCTTGTCTTTCCGTAAAGCAAACCATTCTTCTGATTTCTGAGGGATATCAGATGGGGAGAGATGGCTTGAGACAGAAGAACGGGGAGTAACAACAACGAGGGGTAAGCTGGTCTGAGAGAGGACTTGTAATGCAGTGGAGGAAAAGGACAGTGAACTACTTCTGTTCCCAAACTTGTTTCTAGGTGAAACTGAAGCGCGTGACTTAGGGATAAGAGTGTGGTGCAACCCAGAAACTGAACAAGTCCTCATTGGTGTTGAAAGCAAGCAACTTTATTTGGCTTCCAGACCAGACCCTACAGAGAAACTACAGACAGCAACACAGGTTATAAGGAATCATCTTGCAGACAAACATATATACTGAAAACAATTAACAAAGCCATTCCAACTAATTACAATTCTAATATCAGAGTTAAAAACCATTTCAAAATAAGGTGAAAAATGCAATCTTTGAACTTCAAAACCATCAAACAGATTCAGAAACTAGTAGAAACCAAGACAGCACATAAGGAAGGAACTAAACCCAGTGAGGAGTTTTGTGATTTGCGTTTCATCCACCAAAAGGCGAAATGATTTAGCAATCATCAGCTACACTGACGATCCTAATCCTGAATAACCCGGAAAAACCAGAAAGCGAAAACTGAATCATATAAAAAAAGCATAATATCGCAAGCCCACAAGGTGTTCGATGGTATTACCACTTCAGGGAACCGAGCCGGAGAAGAGGAAACAGAAGATGTGGATTTTAGTTATACTAGACGATATTAAATGAATAGGTTGGTTTAATTTGGTTATTTATTCAGTTGTGGTTTTTATTTGGTCTACCCGGTTTAGAGCATCTCTTCAAATGTAAAACTCATTTTTCTTTCCAAAATGAATTAAAATAGAATATAAAGTAAAAATACTTCAACATTAATTTATTTTTCACTCCATAATGGAGTAATGAAAGAAAAAAAAATTACTCTATTTATGGAATAAAGTAGGAAATTGAGTAAATTAAAGTGTTTTTAACTCTATACTTTTTTAATATCATTTTACAGTAAAAATGAAGTTGGTTTGAAGATGCCTTTAGTAAACTGTACGAATTCGTTACTTTATTTTCAAGTGAGAAGAAAAAAAAGTTGATGAAGATAAAATGCTAATAACACTCAGTCAAGTGTTAAATTTCAATAAACTGTTATAATTTCTGTGGAAAATATTTAAACGGATTGATAGTAGATTTATGACGATTGTATCAAGGAGCAAGAAAAATAGTCCAGTGACAGAGTAATTTCCATGAAAATAAACAATTACTCGAAATTTAATCATGAACAAATGTTAACTTTCAATAAACTGATTTGAATTTCTGTTATAAATATATAAAATAGATTGATAAGAGAATTATAATAGAAAGGAACACGAAGAATGGTCCAGTGACAAACATTTTCCATGTAAATAAACATTGACTCAAATATTAATCATGAACAAATGTTTACTTTCAATAAACTGTTAAGAATTTCTGTTATAAATATATAAAAATAGATTTATAACGATTTTAGCAAGGAACAAGAAGAATAATCCAATAACAAAATATTTTTTCCATGAAAATAAATATTTATTCAAGACTTTGGAATTTTAAAATGCAAGATCCTTTATCTCATCAATTTTCCATTGATCACTGGACAGCATACAGTAGTTGTCGTCAAAATTCCAACGACCCCTCACAAGTCCTCTCAACTCGTTGCATGTCTCGCAATGATTTGAACACACGATAAACGTGTCAAGCTTTTGAGTAGCAGTTTGTACTATATTTTCAGTATCCAAACTTGTCGCCTTTATGTAATTATCATAATGTACATTAGTAAATCCTTTAGAGACTATGTATAAGCAATGTGAAAGGTTTAGGTTCTTGAGGTTTTGGTGATCAGTGACAAGCGACAATAGTGCATCTATCCATAAAGCTGCACCTCGAAAGCTTAAACTCTTCAGGTTTGAGAAGTAACTCACAATTTGATTGGCTAAGTCATTGTTTAATGGCCGGATAAGCTTTAGGCTGGTGAGGTTCTTGCAGTTCTCTCCAATGGCTCGAAAGTTAGCATATGTAATGGGTAAACCAGGTTGATTAATGACTAACGTTTTGAGATTCTTCCACTGGCTGAATGTAATCATAAGTGAATTATCATCTAGATCACGATATATTGGCAGTGACAATTTTGTTACATTTGGCACACTGAAAAAAAAACAAGAAAAAGTAAATAAACACAAAAGATTGCATGATACCACACTTAGAGCATGATTAACTTTAAAACCCCCATTGGGTTCTTATTTATTTTATTTTTTATCTAATTTATAAATAAATATAAAAATGAACTAATCACGGGACGTCACGTGTCAGTGAGAGTCCACGAACAGTGCAAGAAACAAAAAAAAAATCAACTCTTAATTAAGAGGTTTTGGAACGGTTTTTGTGGTGTTCGTAGGCTCTCCCACTTAACAAACCCCTCTAAGCACCCCGGTTAATGATGTTCTTATACATAATTTTTTTTATTTTTAAGGTTATAACTTACCTTGGACCAATGATTTCGAGTTCCTCCTCTTGTATATAGTAACAGTTATCAAAAACTAGATTTGTGGTAACTGAGCTGTTAAATTTAATTATTTCAGTCAAGATGTTTCTGAGCTTGTATTTGTGTTCTTCATCATTAGCTTCAAAGTCTGGCTTAGTGGGATCATTTGAAATAATTGACTTGAGATTACTTAAGTCTATAGTCTTCCATAAAGCTTTATTCTGAGAAGCAAGGAACCAAGAGACACAGACCCGAGATGCCCCCTTGAGTATATCAACTATGTTGAGCATCCCAAATATTTTGGCTAATATGTTTCTCTCCATATTTTCCCATCCTGTAATCTTTTCTAAGATCTTTGGTGTTTCCATCTCTGTTCAACTTAAAAAACAATGTAAATTGCAAAGTAATATAGTTGTCTGAAGATTAAATGTCAATAGATTTAACAGTATTGAGTAACAGATTTGTTAGAAAAGAGACAAACAAAAACGTTGAGGAAATGATACAATCTATAGAGAAGTCATTGGACACATATAGAGGATTTAATATAATAGCCAAATTTATTAAATGAGCCCATATATTTTACAAAATTACATTAAAGTAATCCATTATGAGATATTTTCCCAAAAAGTTATACACAATTTAGTGAAATGGATATATTACTTAATTATCTATATGTTTGATATAAAATAAATTCATTAAATTTAAATAAGAAAGTTATTTATAAATAGTAGTATATTTATATAAAACTAAACTTATATCTAAGTAAATTTAGTAATTGGAAGATATTTATGCCATTAACTTAATCTTCACATGCTCAAAGAGTAAAAGAAAATCTCTCTATCTATATATTAATAAAGTACTCTCCATGCATGTATTTTCTTTTACTCTTTGGTTTTAAAGACAGTTAGATATGAGCCTTTCGATGCATGTATTTTCTTATAAATCATATGGATGTATCCAAAGACGTATATATATAAAAACACTACCCAATATATAACTCTTCATTAAGTGATTTAGTGTATTACATCATTCATTCAATATTAACAAAGAAACATTTAACTTTATGATCCCACAGACAAAACTCACATGCAGAAGAAGTATTCATGTCGTTGTCCTCACCGTATCTATGCCAAACACAATTATATGCTACAAAACTACTGGTTCGGCCATCGCACCCGCACTTCTCTGGAACGTACGCTCTTTTGAGCTCTTTCATCACCGGTGTGCCAAGCCAACGAATGCTGACTCCAATCTTGTCCCCAATCTCCACCAGCTCCAACATTTTCGACATTAACGGTTTTATTAAACGAGACAAAATCTCGAAACCCTCTTGTTTTGGTACGTCTCCATGCAAAACCGGTCCTGGTAATATATAGATAGACTCAAAGCATATCAAAACTGTTTGGCCCAAAACGCTTAAACTGCTAAACATGAAGATAAATGCAGAGATACAAACATGCATGGAACCTATAATAATAACAAAAGAAACTGTTGGCAAAAATAAAATGCGAAAAACCCAAACAATGTAAATAGTCTCGCTAACAATTATATTTTGTTACCAAAATAAAAAACACTCAGGTTAACATTTATATCTTTGCTTACCTTCAGAGATGCCTCTGCCTCCACCACAGATTAAGATCAGTCCATAAACATAGATTGCATCTTTATTTCCTTTTCCCGCAGCTTCAGATAAAAGTTTGAGTCCTTTGTGTTTTTGGTTTCTTCGAAAGTAGTTGATGATTCCTTTGAGGTACAAGGCTTCATGATTCCCGTTTCTTCTACATCTTTTGTAGAAGTTTGATAATTTTTTAGGGTTTTTAGGCCAATTCAGAAGAGTGAGTTCGTGGAGGGAAAGTCTAGAGATTACGTATTTTTCATCGCAGGTTCTTTGAAACGTTTTGGAAACTAATCTGAGATTACAAACCAATGACAAGGAATAAGCAGCGGTACGTGACGAAATATCCACAAGAAGATCATCAGGCAATGAATCGAGAGAAGAAACTCTTCTTTTGTTAGAGTTGTTGAATAAGCAAGAGGCATGCAAAGAGGAGGATCTCATGTTATCTTAATCTTCGTTTTCCTTTTTTTCTAAGGATACTATTACATTCTAAATTGGTTAATTGTTGTTATATAGAGAGGCCTACATTCGTTTTCCTTTTTTCAGTAGGAATATAAAAAAAAAAAACACAAATTGTTTCCTTTTTCCAGATTCAAAAAGGATAAATTAGATAGAAAATCAAAATTAAAGAAAAAGAAAATACATAAATCTTATTCTTTATTAATTCATATATGTATATATATATTGTGTTTTACTTTCTTTTTTTTTGTCCATGTTTGAAGTTTTATTTCTCTCGTTTGAATTTGTTTATGGGGAGATATTACTACTTAGGTCATCTCCAACTCAACTCCATTTTTTCCTCCACAATGGAGGAAAAGTGAATATAGAGTAATAAATACTCCAACCCAACTTCATATCTAATTTACTTCATATCTAATTTTACTTTATTTTAGAGGAAAAAATGAAGTTTTACATTGGAGATGCTCTTATACCGGTTTTTGTATTCCACCATGTTTTCTCCATCAAATATTTTATAAAAAAATTAGAAGAAAAAAAATCCTATCCTCAACCTGTATCCTTAATGAGAATATGTTTATTACTGTTTGACAATCGGACAAAGTGTTTTTTTTTTTCTGGATCAAGAGCTGACTTTAGCCGGTTTCTTCTTTTTGGAGTTGTTAATTGGTCGGACCTTTACAAAAGCGTTTTGTAAATCCTGCAAAACCAAACAAGAAAGGTTTCGTTGGAAACTGAATAAAGGAACAACAAAGGGAATCCATGAAGACATTATTAACCTAGCCTTTGAAGACTACTCACTCGTTTTGTCAACGGATCAATGAGCAGATGAACACACAACCAGAATAATCCCCATTGTAAAAAGATCAAAAAGACAAGATTACATCTCACAAACTTTCAGAGACCTTAAATGAGATAGCACGAGAATAATGCACAATGTAAAGAGCGACAAAAGCTTAACAGAGAGATCGGAGTGTCTATTGATAAATGCAAATAAAATCCCCAAAAGAGAGCAAGAGAAGGCATTGTAGTCACATGGTAAAGATCCAATTACTGGTTAGTTCAATGAACCAGCTACTTGAGAGACAGTCCTAGCCTAGTAATAGACACACTTCCTAATACAATCTCTCACCTCTAGTTGTTAAATGATGTATAGACAACATAAACCCCCAAGCTAAAAGTTTCAGCTTTTATAACCAACTACACCAAATCAGTGTAAGGTGAATTATTTACCTTATCTGAATTATCATTAGCTAATGGTTCACCAGTCCAAAGACTCTCCAAATTGAAGTAAACCCTGGCCTTCTCATCAAGTGCATGTACTACAAACTTCCCTACACGAATACAAAAGACAATTACAGCAACTACAACTCCACAGAGAGATATAAAAACCAAAACTTTCCAGTAAAAGTAAACACGAACCATAGTCAATGACAATCCACTTGGTATCATACCCTTGTACGGAAGGAAGCATCAGATGTTTAGCTCCTCTCTGCTTCTGCTTAGCCTGTTCAGTGATCAATAAAGTAGATTCTTATAAATATCGGATTCGATCTCAACGAAGGTGAAAAGGAGTATTATACCCTGTAGACGAGAGCCTGAGCGATGTTCTTCAAGTGCCAATCGGATCTTCCGGTGGCGATGATTGTGACATCGGCCCAGCAAGAGTGATTCTCCGTCGGAATCACAATCACGTTGTCTGCTTTCACGTCGGAGAGTATCTTCTCCACTTCGGGAACGGAGAGAACCTCTGAGATATCACGTGCGGCGGCGGAAGAAGAGGAGGAGGAGGAGGAGAGAGGGGAAGCGGAGAGACGTAGCTTCCATGACTGATCTGGAAGTGATTTGAGAAGAGAGGGGAGAGAAGAGGAGCGAGATCGGAGAGCCGCCAACATTAGGTTTTTGCGTGGTTGCGAAACGGCCAAGATTGTGGGGGGAAACCCTAATACCTTGGTCCCACGAGGATTGTTGACCTGAACGCCGATGTGCTGTGTTCGGTTTCCTTTTTTTTTGCCTAATTAAAAGAATAAGAAAATTTTACTTGTTATAAAAAAAATTGAAAAACTTGTGTTTTTTTTTAAATTTCGTTATTCAATTAAATTTAGTATAAAATTAATTTAAAATGTTCTATTATAATTTTGAAAAAAAAAACTAAGTATTTTATGTGGGATTTTTTTCAAATGAAAAATATTTTAAGGTAACATTAAGAACAAGTTTTTATCACAAATAATTTTTAAGAAATTTTTTTATCAAAATAGATTTTATTAAAAAGAGTAAATATACATTTATATCCCTTAATTAACTAATACAAATTTAGAGTTTAGTAATGGTTTTAGGTTAATTTTAAAAATTTTAAAAAAAATATTTCGAGTATTTAAAAAAAAATTATTTTTGTGACTAAAACTAAAAAAAATAAGTTATTTGATAGAATTGACATTTTTCAGATTCCATTTTAATTTAGAGTCGACTATTGTATCGTCATTGTACTATCGACATAAACTGTTTAAAGTAGTCAGAAATGAACCATAAAAATCACATGCTCTTTGAATGCCTCCCTCCTCTCTCCAATATTGGCCCTGGCTAACGTTTTTACTAATCCAAGATCGTTTCTGAGCAATTCGTTCCTTACAAATCTTTATCAATTGCTCAGATGTGCCAATAACAAGAGGTTCTGGTTTATCAAATGTGCTATGGAGTTTTGCAGTACTTCTTTTTTCACTTGAAAATATATTATCATTGCATCCAAACTCCAGAACGTTATATTTGCTTTGGTGGAGGTATGTGTTTTGGAGACTGTGGATGGGATAATAACTTTTGATTCATTCACTAATACCTAAGTATCGACCCCTTTGCTGAACCAGCTAACTATGGATGTCTGCAACTGGTCAAACTCTTAACAAATAAAGAAGATGACTAGCTACCTTTGTTGGCTGCAGCTAAAAAGTAGTGACTGGAAAATATAACTAGTAATATTTTGGAAGCTCATGTACTATCTAGTCATGTCCATTGGGTTATGGATAACACATTTGGACAGGAACGTCATTTACGCTTATAATTTATCATTTGAACCATATAGACATACCATTTGGTCATGATCATATTTGAGTTTAGCTATATTTATGCATTAACTTATTTGATTTTGGACTGTTACTGTCAGAAAAGAAAAATGTTTATATGAATGAGCGAATTTAGATGTGGATAGTCCATCTGAGACTCTTACAAACTCCTGATCATTAATAAATTATGGTTGAAACCGACTCTAATGGAAGAGCTAAAACAACGGTAAAAATTATCCAAAGTTTTAGAATTTAGTTTTTTCTAGTCATTTTATGTTGAGCAAGAATTTTATTTTCCCATATTTATAAATCTATCATATACAATTTCGTATATTGTTTGGAAATTAAGTCCACGCTAGCTCTTTTTAGAGTAAAGCCATAGAGGCATATTCCTTTGTAAACTTGCAAACAAAGAAGCATATTCTGGTCAACCACGTATCAACCAAAATATAAAATTAAAGTTAACGTGTATATAAATTCTCATTTCACATGGTATATTTTACTGAATATACACTCAATTTCTAAATTTTTTTAAAAAAATCAGGAATAAATTATAGTACAATAAAAGCTCTAGAAAATTACTAAGAAAACATAAAATAAAAAGTCTATGAAAACATAATTTATAAGATAAGATATTATATTTATGTAGTTCCGAATAATTACATTTTCTACTTCCTTAAAAATAGTATTATACAGAACAGTTGGTTGTTGCCGATGAAAAAGCTAGAAGAAGAAGAAGAAAAGAGAACCTGAGGATTTGAACGGTAGACGTAAAGCTATCAAAGAGAGAGATCAAAGATAAGAGATTGTTTCACGTCTTAACGACTCATGTATCTTCTTTCTCTCCTGTAGCAAAGCTATTCTCGTGATTCATTTAAAAAAAGCCCTAATGAGATCCATGGATCACCGTCTAATGGAGGAATCATCTGACACGTCTTCCTCTTCTTCTTCCCATTATTTCTCTATTTTCACGAACTATCCTCTCATCTCCGCCGTGTTAGCTTTCACCATCGCACAAGTCATCAAGTTCTTCACCACCTGGTACGTTTACTGCTTTTACATGCACGTATTGTTTATAGATTATTTGATCTTACTATAGCTTCTGAGAATGGTTTAGATTATCAAGATTGTTGAGTTGCGATCATCAAGAAGAACTAAACTATGTTTGTAAGTTTTGTTGTTAGGTATAAGGAAAAGAGATGGGATCTGAAACGGCTTGTTGGGTCTGGAGGAATGCCTTCTTCACATTCGGCAACTGTTACAGCTCTTGCTATGTCTGTTGGCTTACAAGAAGGCTTTGGAGGATCTCACTTCGCTATAGCTTTGATCCTCACATCCATTGTATGTTTTTTTTGCTCACCCAATCACCTTGCTTATCACTTTTTTAAATAGTGAGGGAGATTGTGTTTTGTGTGGCAGGTGATGTATGATGCAACTGGTGTAAGATTACATGCTGGACGCCAAGCTGAGGTTTTTTATATTATAGTTTTCTTTTAGTATCACAAGCTCTGTTTTTGTCTTTATTTACTGATCTTTGGTTCTGTTTAATATTTCAGGTTCTCAATCAGATTGTGTATGAACTTCCTGCAGAGCATCCCCTCGCTGAAAGCCTACCGTTGCGTGAACTTCTCGGTCATACCCCTCCACAGGTAAGATCAGACCAATAGGGACTTTAATAAATTGTGGTCAGTGCCTGAAGCATATCTTTGTTTTGGTGTCATTTCACCAGGTTGTTGCGGGTGGAGTGCTTGGGACAGTCACAGCTGTTTTTGGATACTTAGTCACCTTGATGCGTAGCTGAAACAGCCATGGCAAGGAAATGGACTCCGGAAACTGGATTATTTTGTGTGTTTTGATGGTTGTCTCTTTATCATTGACAACATAGTATATAGGTTTGATCTTGTAAGGAAAACATGAAAATGTCATTGCATCGATCTATGAAGTGGTAAAGAAAAAGGGAGATTGTGTCTTGAACTACAACGAACATGATCTGTTTATTCAGCAGGGTCAATGCTTTGAAAATCAGCCTTATATCTTTATCGTAAATTGCCGCTTTGCATAATGGGAAAGACATATCTTAGCACTAACTTATGTCTCCTCAGCCACCATGGTGGCACGAACTAGCTGACATTGATTCCTTTAATGTTGATACTACAATCTCCTGAGAAGAAACAGATTGATTTATCTAAGCAAACACGTCAAGAGAGCTCTGGTCATGGGAACATACTGGACTTCTCCGACTAGTCGCCGCACCATGATCACAAGTTCAAGAGACTCATCATCAGGAGTGTAAGAGCAGGTTTATTAGGGATCTTAAGAGAGTTTCTTAGGGAGGGGGCCCCACTAATTTCCTAAGAAATACCTCTAAAATCCCCTAATTAAGAATCTATTTTTTCATGTCTCTTATACTATTCACGGGTCCCACTTATACGTGGCGACCCGTGATTGTTTTTTTTTTTTTTAAATCAAAAAAAAAAAGTTAAGAAACCCATTTGGGTTTCCCCAATAAACATGTTCTAAGAGGTTGCGACTTTAAAAGGTGCTACTGATAAAGTACATGAAGTGTATCTTATGTGATGACTTATTCATGTACCCGAACTTAGGATATGGGCTTATACATACCTCAACTCATGTTTTTAAGCGAACATTCCAAAACTATCATGAGTCAGAGCATCTCCAACCCATTGCTATTTTCACCTCTAAAATAGTATTTAGAGGTGAAATTGCTCCAACCCACCTCTATTTCTTCCTCTATAATAGAGATCTCTATTTTTTCCTCTTTTTATAGAGGAAGAAATAGCATTCCTCTATTTTTTATTCTATATTTTAGAGATTGCTATTTTAGGGGAATACATTGGAGCATATCTCACCTCTATTATAGAGTTCCCCTATTTTAGAGGTGAAAATAGCAAAATACATTGGAGATGATCTCAGCTACTACCACTTCGTAAAAATCACCAAAATTGCTGCCACATCTTCCAAATCTTTTTTTTTCTAAATTATTAATAAAGAAAAAAAACGAAAATGATTTTCACTAACTTCACAACCTTTAAAGTTACAAAAACATCAGCATTTGATAGTCTATAAAATAGTAGTATTTCTTTAATTAAAAATAAGAAAATGAAGAAAAAAATGTAATCTGTTTATTTTGAGCAACTCTTGACCATTTGTGAAACTCACTCAACAGTCAACACCTACCATTTTCTATTGGTTAATAATATATTTTAATGTTAAAATTTGTTGGTAGAAACCATATGAGTTTTTCAACAGTGATGTCAAAATTTGAAAACTCTCTATTATCTTCTTAATTGTATTATATTTACCGTCCATGTAAATAATTACTTTCAGTTTTCTGTAAACAAAATTCAATAGAAACTGCATAAATCATGGGTTTTTTCTATAAGTTTTCTAAGTTCCCCAACCAATGAAAATATTGCTCACATTTTTTTTACTTATAAACTAATCCATTCCAATTTAGAAAATACCATTTCATTAATTAGAAACTAACAAAAAACAGAACCTTAATAATGTATTCATAAGAAACCAAAAGACGGTCCACAAGCAGTAGGGGGGGACTGTCAAGGACCACGTGAGTTTGTCAGTCAAAGACGGACCCGCCTTAACCCCCAACCCGGACCGACAAAACCCATCTCTCGCCGCTCCTTCAAGATCTCTACCCGTACACGTGTGATTGTCTTCACGAAACTACCTACCTTCCTCTAAAATCTTAATCTTTAAGATTCTAAAGTTACCGTTAAAAAGTACAAGTGTATCTTAAAAAAAAAAAAATTCCACTCTCGGGAACTACATTACAAGTTTTTTAACTTTTTCCTAAACTCTTTTCTTTTCACGAGATTCCTCCTAATTGTTTGTGATTGTTCCCATTGCATTTGCACTATTTTAATTAACACTTTACTTAGTAGTAGTAATGGTGATTGTTGAGTCACTTTCTCCCCACGTACACATGATTAATATTACTACTAGTATTATTTTAACAGTGTTCGCAGCATTCACGAACGAACAGATCTGAGCACTATTATAAAAACCATTTACACTATTATTCTGAAAATGAAAACAAAAAAGAACTCTGGGACCTATATGTTAACTGTTAACTGATGTATTAAAGACTTAGCGTCAGATTAATGATCTAAACAAGAACAAGTATTTTAGGTTTTTAGTGATTAAAAAGAATGATAAGTGGTTGTCGAATAATTCAATACTTAAAATATAGTACTAAATGATGGATGTAACGTTTTTCAATACTGTTTTGTGATTGATACACTTTTTGGCTAAGTGAGGTGTTCTATCTATTATTAGAAAAACATTGTTTGTGACTGATATTAATACGATACCTTAATCATTTCTGTTACAACAGTCTAACTTATATAGTGGATAATACCGTTTAGGTAAGTTCAACTAATGTAATAATTTTTTTTTTCATATTAAATGTCATTTTACCTTTGTGCACACAGATTAATAAAACAATTAATTTTGCATATTTTTTATATAAAAACATAATTATTTATACGTATAACTATGTTTCAACCAATAAAAAAATAAATTGCAGTAAAAAGTTAAATAAATTTTACATCAAAATTCGAAAATAACATTTGTTTTATAACAAAAAAATTCTACAATGACACTTACATGAAAGAATTAGTATATAATTGATCGAAGTTAGAAATCTTTGAGTGGGATAATAGTGAGGATGCCAAATCAGTAATTGAACAAAATTGATATTCAATAACAGAAGATTAGAAGGTATAAGAATCATGTTACACTTTATCTGATCTGAAAGCTACGGATATTAAGAACATTTTCAATCTTATTACATTTTATATTTCAACTCTATTATGGATACTAATAATTTTCTTAAATCTCACTACATGCCTAACTGTAAAACTGAGTAAAAAGTATGGTAAAAAGTGAAGTCACATCAAAAAGGAAATAATCAAATTTATTTATTTATTTTATTTTTTTATCAAATTTATTTATTACTTTATTGAGTTAAATAATAAATATGTAAGTAATCAATACCACAACAATTTCACGAACCAGATCTGAGTATTAGTATAAAATCCCATTTACACTATTTTCTTAAAATAAAAGTAGAAAAAACGTTAGGACATGATTAATGAAAGATTCTTTAAAAACAATTTATTATATTTCGACAAGAATCCCATCCTAAAAACCTACATTAATCATGTTCTTAGGGCTATATATCTTAATATTGCCATTCCAATAGAAAAGACAGAACTAATAGGAGTTTATAAAGACATATCATTCTCTATACAACAACCCATCTGGCATTAATGGTCTCTCTGCTAAATCTCTCACATCATCAAGTTGGGTCTACGAGAGTGACGACTCTTTGATTGATTCGCCACATCTTCCTCACTCTTTTAATCATCCCCTCCTCGAAGTCATCTCTCTTTCTCTATCCATTAACCTTTTAATGGATATATAAAATAACTTACTACTCCTATACTACTCAGAGGACTGATACTACTCCTGATTCATAAGACTTGAATATAGATCTCTGTTTTTTTTTTTATTTATCTTGAGAAGAATGAGATCTCAAGGTGTGCAAGATCACAAAGGGTGGCTTGGACCAGCGACGACGCTGGAGATTTCTAGTGGAAATGGGAACACCGGTTTTGAGTTTCAGAAAGGTGCAAACCGGACACCAAACCACCACCGGTCCACCATGGGAAAACCCGCACCGTCAAAATGGGACGACGCTCAGAAATGGCTCTCCGGCGTTGGTTTAGCTCGCGGCGGCGGTGCCGGAGAGAAGAGCCACCACTCGAGGAACTGTAAACCGAGAAACTCTAACGCTGATGATCTAAGACTCATAGCTTCAGCTTCTCAGAGAGAACGTGAAGGAGAGGATCAGTACGTTGAATACGACGAAGCGGGAAGGCCCGAGGTGGAGACGAAGAACGTAGACTGCGGTGGTTCGGTCTGGATGAAAGATAGTATTAATCCGACGGCTGTGATTCGATCAGTGTGTGTGAGGGACATGGGGACTGAGATGACTCCTATCGGTAGCCAAGAGCCTTCTAGAACGGCTACACCGGTTCGAGCCACAACGCCGGTTGGGAGAAGTCCTGTGACGTCACCAGTGAGAGCTTCACACGGCGTTGAGTCGGTGAGGACGGCGGAGACGGTGGTGACGGAGGGTAGAAGCGTAGCGAGTAATAATAATGAGGAGATTAGATTTGGAGATAGTACTAATAATAATAAGGCAATGAATGCTATGGAAGTTCGAGCCATGGCTTGGGATGAAGCAGAACGTGCTAAATTCATGGCTAGGTGATTATCATTAATTACATTAACATAGCTTCATTATATGTCATCACTGTTTGAGGTTTGAGGAATGTGATTAGGTATAAGAGAGAGGAAGTGAAGATACAGGCTTGGGAGAATCATGAGAAGAGAAAGGCTGAGATGGAGATGAAGAAAATGGAGGTAAAGATGATAATCATCAAATGGTTAAATGGTAAAACCAAAAAAAAAAACATTGTGAATCTATTTGAGGAAATGTGTGGATGTTGTGTAGGTGAAGGCGGAGAGGATGAAAGCTAGGGCGGAGGAGAAGCTGGCCAACAAGCTGGCCGCGACAAAGAGGATAGCAGAGGAGAAGAGGGCTAATGCGGAGGCGAAGTTGAACGAGAAGGCGGTGAGGACATCGGAGAGGGCTGATTATATAAGAAGAAGTGGCCACTTGCCTTCTTCTTTCTCCTTTAAGATTCCATCTTTCTATACATGTTGGTAGCCACTAGTTTGTGTTTATTTATTAATCTCATTGTTGTCTTTAGAATGTAATCGTGTATGGAGTTAGTGATGCAATAACTAATGGACAAAAGTTAACGGTTTCGTTTAGGAAGTAGCTAGAACAGAAGAGAAAGTATTAACAAGTCTTATAAACTTGATAGTTCCAACTCTTGATCCTCCAAGCGTCCCCTTCGTGCAGTAGCCTCAGTCCAAACCTTAAAACTCTGCTAGCGCATACATTATCCTAAGTGAAAAGATTTTTTTCATTACAACTTTTTTTTTAAGGATATCAGACAAATGGAGAAAAAGAAAGTATGTATAGTCGGTCTAACGGTCATGTTCTTGTTTGATTGTTAGCCGGTTGATCGACCATATGCCTAGAACGGTCTGGGGTTAAGGTTTTATTGAGCACCTTTTGAATTTTGTAACATTAAAACAAAAGATCTACATAGAAAATGATTGTTGCGTAACCAACTTAGTCCAATGGGTAACGGGATGTTAAGAGCATAAACAATGGGGGTTCTTAAGGGGTATCTTAGCGGGTGGGACCCGCTAAATCCCTTAAGAACCACCTCTTAAATCTCCTATTTAAGAGGTGTTCTTAGTTGGGTTCTTGCACTGTTCACGGGCCCCACTGACACGTGGCGGCCCGTGATTAATCCGTTTTTATTTTTTTTTTTATTTTTTTTTTTTTAAAGAAAAAAAAAAAAACTAAGAGACCCTAAGGGTCTCTTAGGGTTGATTATGCTCTAACTGATTAGGATTTGTGCTTCCTTATTCTGGTTTCAGTTGTTTTTGTTATTACTTCTGTATGTGCCCAAAAGCTGAACATCTTCACCGCTTTTGGTGCTGTTTTGAATTTGCAAAAAAATAAATCTTTTAGGAAAAAAATAATAAATATTTAGCGTTTCCAAAAAAAAAACTGAAAATATTTATTATTATAAAACTTGTAAGATTATAGTGTTTATATATTAGTGTTGTTGTTATGAAACCATCCACATATTATTTTAACGCATTGTTAATTATGCATCATCTATATAATAAAATATTAGTTAGACATGAAAACAATTTACGAGCAATTTGAGACTCTTTAGAAAACAAACAAAATGCCGACAAAAAATGAAAACAAATAAAATTAAAGGTGTAAATATGAGAATTAAAAGAAAAGAAGTATCTTATAAGAGTTTTAAAAACATTTTGTCAATAAAATAGTTTTGGAGTAGAAAAATATTAAATTAATTTTTATTAAAAAGTATTAATATATATTTATATTCATGTAGTTAATTAATTTAGATTTTAGGTTTAGAGTTATGGAATGAAGTTTCGGTAGACGAACTTTAAATTTTAAAAATAAAATTAATCTAAATTTTTAAAATAAATGAAATATTTTGATATTATTTTTTTGAAAGCTATATTGATACACAAAAACTTAGAAAAAAAAAAAAGTATTGGAGAGAATTAACCAACTAAAAATGGGTAACTAATTTACGATTTACATCCTTAAGCTCCCGACTCGAGAGACGTCCCTTTTGTCTCATCTCCGCCATCGCTCCTTCCCTCTCGACGGTATCCACCCGTACTACATCCTCAACGGGAGCTTTGCATCATCTCTACTTCACATATATCTTCCCTTTTCTTCTCCTTTCCTCCTCTCTTCTTTGGTATCCAGCCGGTCTCGCTTTCGGTTTCTAGGGTTTCGCAGTTCAGATCACGAGTTCTTGCTTCAATTCAAGCGATTCAATAGCTGTTTGCTCCGGTGAAAACCTCGAGATTTAGTCTCAGCGATTCTGAATTTGAGCACGGTTAGTCGTTTCTTTTCAATTTCGCCTAATAGAAGATTTGGGAGTCCGTTTGAAATAGCAATTCAAGTGGTGTCACTGAAGTTAAAGCTTCGAACTGTCTTTATGGCGGCTAGGAGGAATATTAGGTATACTGATCATGAACTGAGAGGCCAAGAATCGAATTCTAGATTTGCCAGGCCGGATAGTGTTTACTCAAATGAGAGCTACGGTGCTCTTGATAATGGAAAGGGACGGGTTAGTAATTTAAGACACGGGGATAGTGGTAAAGATAGAGATATGGTTAACAGTGGGTGTAGATCTTTGAAGAGCAATTCAGATAGTAGGGAAGCTTTTGTTGATCGTGGACCTAAAAGATGTGGGCTTTCAGCTAGGTCTGTGGATAGGGAACCAGGTGAGTTTTCTAGTGAGAGTGGGTCTGATGATTTAGTTGAGTCTGAATCAGTGGTGAAAGGTAATGGAGCTGTGAAGCAGGTGGAGAATAGAGTGCAAAGCCCTGTAGAAAAGAAGAGAAAGTTTTCACCGATAGTATGGGACAGAGATGAGCACGAAAGAAGTTCTTTGAGAAGAAATGAAAAACCTGTGGAGGTCACCCCTCTTCCTCCCCCACCACCACTGGTTAAGAGGTCAAGCCCGTCACCGAGTGTCAATTGTGGCGGCAACTTTCGTTTTCCTCCTAAACAGAGTAACATACATGAAGATCCTAAGCAAGTTGGCCTTCCTCTTCCTCCTCCACCACCATTTGTTAAGAGGTCAAGCCAGTCACCTACTGTCAACTGTGTTGGTAGCTCTCGTTTTCCGCCTACACAGAGTAACATGCATGAAGATCCTAAACAAGTTGGTCTTCTTGAGGTTTCTGTTCCTACTTTGTCATCTCCGGTAGATATATCTTCTTCGTGTGTGGTGGAACAATCATCAAATGCTGGGCAGGATGGAAAACAAGAGGATGCAACACATCAGGAAGATGAGGAAAACATGCCAACAAGGCATATATCATCCTCTAGGTGGGCTGCTGGTAATAGTTCTCCAACTGACGAGGGTGAAATAGTAGAAGTGGAAATAAATAAAAGGAGGAACAAACTACTTCCCGGGAGATTGCGCAATAAGTCTTTAACGCCTGAGGTTGGGGTGTCTGTGAGGGAAGGTTATAGATCATCTGATTCTTTAACGGGAAGCAGAGATGATTTTGAGGAGAAAGATGCTGTTAAGGGTGACAATATGGAAATAGATGAGGAGGAACGCAGAAGAGGAAATACTAGTGACAGCCCTAGTGAAACAGATTCTGATGACGACTATGTTCGCCACGAGACACCTGAACCTGCTGGTACTCCACTGAGAAGTATAAACATGCTCCAGGGTTGTCGAAGTGTTGATGAGTTTGAGAGATTAAATAAGATAGATGAGGGTACTTATGGTGTTGTTTACAGAGCGAAGGATAAAAAGACAGGTGAAATTGTGGCATTGAAGAAGGTGAAGATGGAAAAAGAAAGAGAAGGTTTTCCGTTGACTGCTCTTCGGGAAATTAACATACTTCTTTCTTTTCATCACCCATCGATAGTGGATGTTAAAGAGGTGGTTGTGGGTAGTAGTCTTGATAGCATTTTTATGGTGATGGAATATATGGAACATGATCTTAAAGCATTGATGGAGACAATGAAGCAGCGTTTCAGTCAAAGTGAAGTTAAGTGCTTAATGCTTCAACTTTTTGAAGGCGTCAAGTATCTTCATGACAATTGGGTCCTTCATCGAGATTTGAAAACATCCAACCTGCTTTTAAACAATCGGGGTGAGTTGAAGATATGTGACTTTGGTTTGGCTCGGCAATACGGCAGCCCGCTGAAGCCATATACTCATCTGGTTGTTACCCTTTGGTACAGGTAAAGCCCGTTTACCCATCTCTAGTTAAAAAATGGTGGTTTTTTTTTTTTAATTTCTGATTTAGTTCCAGTGACTTTTCCGTAAATTTTGGCCATCACTAGTATACCTTCAAGAGAGGGTTGAGGATGACTTAAATCCTTATGTTACCACATAGTTTCATTATATGCCAGCTTAGCTGTTAAATGCTACTGCTTTTGCGGTATTACTTTGGACATCACATCGAATGGCCCATTCAGAAATCAGAACTAGGCATATTAGGAAATATTTGTTCTTCAGCTTTATTTTCTTGTTTTGGTCCTTGTGTTGACTCTCCCTTGTTTTTTAGCAATAGTCACTTCCTCCAGGACCAAGCCCAATGACTGCATTTGTTTTCCCAGGGCACCTGAACTTCTCTTGGGAGCGAAACAATATTCGACAGCCATTGACATGTGGTCGCTGGGCTGTATCATGGCAGAACTATTAGCAAAGGCGCCATTATTCAATGGTAAAACTGAGTTTGATCAACTTGACAAGGTATTCCAAACATAGGTTTTGATGTGGATTTCCAGCCATCCAGGCACATTCAGCTTATAAAGAACTGCTTCTTTTAATTTACAGATTTTCAGAGTTCTGGGTACTCCCAATGAATCAATTTGGCCTGGATTCTCCAAGCTGCCTGGAGTCAAGGTCAACTTCGTCAAGCATCAGTAAGTGTTTGTAATATTCAGTTGTTACGCAAGCATAACGTTAGTATAAATTTGCTGAAACTCTCTATTGTTCTTAGGCTTTCGAGCTTTGGGTGATGTGGTCTGGCATTCTGGTTCATTAGGGATTTCTTTTGTTTTCCGGCTTTACGTAGTTGTTCTGTCGTTCTTCTTACCACTGGCTTGTTCTTTCAGGTATAACCTATTACGTAAGAAATTTCCAGCCACTTCATTTACTGGTTCACCAGTTCTGTCCGACGCTGGCTTTGACTTGCTGAACAAGCTCCTGACGTACGATCCTGAGAGGGTAATAAAATATATATGAAACCAATTGCATGTATGCTAATCCAATATGCACCTTGATAGTTTTTTGACTTTTGAATCTGTCTGGATTTTTTCTATAGAGAATAACTGTAGATGCTGCTCTTAAGCATGAATGGTTCAGTGAAGTCCCTCTGCCAAAATCCAAAGATTTCATGCCTACTTTCCCTGCTCAACATGCCCAAGACAGGTGCTGAGATCTATCTTGTTTAAACTGAAACGATCACTGGTTGACTTTAATTCTGTCTCTAACTCTTATTTCTGTGCCAAGGCGTGGGAGGAGGATGGTAAAGAGCCCTGATCCTTTGGAAGAGCAACGTAGGAAGGAATTAACACAAACCGAACTTGGGTCTGGTGGTCTGTTTGGCTGAACTGTGGCTCACCATAGAGATAGCAATTGGTGTCCAACCTTGGTGCTCTCAGATACCTTGAAATTACTAAATTTTATGCGAGGGCTGCTGCTTAAGCGGAGGTTGGAACATTTGTATCTCAGACTATCATTTGTACTTTCTTTACTCATCTAGAGGGTCCATGGTGATTTGTGAAGATGATTTTCCTCCTATCACCAGCTGGATTCCTTGCAGGTTTTAATGTGTTCACAAGCTAGGCTGGTCAGCTTTCTGACAATGCTTATTCTGCAAGGTGTGACATGACAATAAAAACTCATTCCCTACTGAAACTTATGTATGTAGCACAGTGTTATTGAACCTTTTCGTTTTTACCACTATTGAGGGAGAAAACCTTTCTTTTCACCTACAATCCTCTTAATCTTTTATCATGTATTATTGACATTGCGATTGCAAGAAACACTGGTGTTGCAGTTGAGGTGACAGTCTTTGAAGAAGAAAGATAGGTGCCGATGATTCTCGACAAGGTACTACATAGTCTTTGATGTTTGTAGGGTTATAACTTGCCTTTTGATTTTGTTTCCCTCCCAAAGTCGTGAATAAATAGTTCCTCAAGATCTGGTGGTTGCTTTGAAACTTCAGGAATGTTATTGTCTTTGATTTGTAGGGAAAACAGTGTTTTTGAATATCTTTTGTACTTTAATCGCCTAGGAGCCTATGGCTGCAAATATGTAAATCCTGGGTACTCGTAACATGGCCTAACAAAACCTCCTAAGTCCTCTGAGATACTCTTTTGTTGTTGACTCCAAAGTCCTTGAAACGCTTTGTTAGGCTTTAATTCGTAAAACTAAATTGTCATTGTTTGTCTCAACCTTTGAAAAAGCATTACTGAGAACTTTTTGCTAGCGACTTGTGTAAGCCTTTCTTGAATCAGCCAGCTCTTGTTGAATCCTTGAAAGCTTTTTCTTGCGTTTGTGCATGTGCAAGTGCATTCACTCCACGATTTTGACATTTCACAATGGTTTTACCGGGAAGAGCAGTATTCAAGCTGTATAACTCTTGCCCGGAGACATGTCATGACACTAGTAATGGTGCTGCAAGCGGGTTGAGGTCCGGGTCATTTTCAAAGATTTAAAACTTGCTGGAGTGTTTTGATAATGCATAGCTTCCTGGCTCATGCTGTTATGTTATGGACAAATCAATATCAGCCGAAAGTTTTCAGAAAGAACACTGGAGAAGTGGTTAATTCTCTTTTGGAGTTGGTCCCTGAATTTGTGATACCGATCCATATTCGAGATGCTAAAAAGAACAGTCCTTAAGATCGTGTAACAAGATTCCAATAAGATGGAGTGCTAAAACCTCATAAAAAGGCATATTATACACGCTAAACGTAACAAATTAAGAGAAGCCTGTGTTCAGTTTCTTCTCGTCAATTGCTAAAATTCACTATATGGCAAAAAGGGCAAAGCTTGCGTATGATACACCAAACTTTTTGTTTTTTTTTGGAGTCATTCAGGACTGAAAACTACAGTCTTCCCAAGTACAAAGGTAACGAGAGAGAGTTCAATGAAAAATATCGTGTTTATCAGATGTCTGTCTACTGTCCACCCAAATATCGTTATCCCTCCTGGATTCATCTGCAAATACAACACTGCAACAACAATCATCTATAATCAGCCATCATATGATAGGTCTGGATGCAAACAATGGAAAGAAAAAACAATCATCTCACCAAAAGCTTGTCTCTTATGGTATGCGGACATGGACATGTACGAAGGGAAGTGGTTGTTATTATTAGCAGCAGGCATTCTCATGTAGTGTTCCATTGATTCCACATCGCTTTCTGAACGTGAAATCTGAAAGGAGATGGGTGGATTCGTGGTGGCCTCCAAGTGAACTCCACTAGGAGAAGTCCTTATTTGAGTTGCATCTGTAGATGAGCAAGACATCATCGCATGCCATTTACTTGCAACTGATGCTATCGCTTGAGCTCTGTGAGATATCTTCGTTGCTGCGTGCAGACATAAAATAATCCCAACAACTTGAACCACCGCCGAGACCTGAACACAAGCCTTTAACCTCACCGTACATTAAGAAACCAGCGAAGAAGAAGAGGAAAAGCTTTACTTACCGCGAAATCACCACCGTTTATATACGTGATACGTCCACTATACGCAGTGGTCTGGAAAAGTGTAGTGAACTGGCTAACAGTGACGACCAAAAACTGTAGAAGCAGAAAGATGCGGAACCTGTGGCTTATCTTAGAGAGGTAATGACGTAAACGGATGTGCTCGTAGATGAAAAGAGAGATCTCAGACTCTCCGTCTAAGAGCTTTGCGTAATCTTCAAAGTGAATGACTTGCAAGTTGCAAACCAAATGAAACATGGCACTTGCAGCTAGAAAGATAGTGCTTAAGTAAGTCCATGACAAGATCATAGACAAGAGAATCAAAACAGAGAGCCATGGCTGGTCATGAGGCACATATAACATCCGAATAATCTCACGGACAGCTTTTAAACCAAAACAGGGGAGAGACCAAAGTGCAAGCAGTCTCACCGAGTTCTGTAACAACGACAAAAAAAAATGTCAGCTTTCAAACCAAAACAGGGGAGAGACCAAAGTACAAGTAAAAACAAAAAAAGGATTCAGCTTTCCGACAACCCATGATCTATCCAGAGTTCTGTAATAAAGGAAAAACACAAAAAAAGGTTTCAGCTTTCCGACAACCCATGATCTATCACAGAGTTTTGTAATAACGAAAAACACTAAAAGAATTCAACTTTCATGCAACCCATGATCTATTACAGAGAATCTGAACCGAAGTTAGAAAGAATCACCGAGATTTGCTGAATATACTGAGCTTTAAGCCGTCCCATGCGACCACTGAGTTGATCAACGAACAGAAACTTTCGAATCCCATGCTTTCTCAAGTTATGAGAAACGCAAAGAAAGAGACACCAGCCAAACACGCCTGCGAGACGACGATGTTAAGCTCGAAGCTCTTGTACTGATACCTCTCACAGTCTTTGCAATGCCCTAGCTCCAACACTGTCACGGGAATCACCAAACCGACGGTCAAGAACACGATCCAAGACAAGACAAGGCTTCGTGTGGAGGATTGGTTAAACCCGAGGAGAGTTAGCAAGGTCTCGAGCCATTGGAGTGTTTGATCGAGGTCGTCGTCTTCGACGCCGGAGAGAGGTTGTTGTTGCTCTTGATCGTGATTCGAATCGAGCAACGGCGTTTCGATGAGTGGTGGTTGATGAGTCGACATCAGAGAGTGAATACGTTTATAGAAGAAATCGACCAAAAAGGGAAACATCGGAGCTCGTTATTAATGGCGGTTTTGATCTCTCATTTAAAATCGCCATGATGATCTCTCCTGTTCAGATCGACGGTTGTAAATCATTCCGACTAATCTGAAATCGGGAACCGGAAAATTAAAAAAATTGTAAGAATCCAAGAATCGAGGGATTGGCATTTAGCGGTGTGATTTATAAAATTAGTTTCTCTGATGTGTTTTGTGTTTTTAAGCCGTTAGATTGAATGTAAAAGGTGAAGTTTCAACGGTCGATGGTTGATGTGGAACATAATTGATAGAGTGAGACGAGTATCACCTGATTATTATATTTTGGGATATTGCGAAGCTCAACGTGGGAAAGTCTAATAAATTTTTCATTTCTTTTATAAGTATACACCGGTTTAATTTAAGTTGACAAAACAAGTATACATGATATTTTTTTCGTTTTGTTAAATATGATAGCTTTTCCACTATTAATGGTGTTAAATAAAAAAATTATCCTATTAATTATGACAAATATTATGATGTTTCCATTTTTTTATAATATCACCAATGTGTGATTCTCAAGTTTTTCTTTGTTTATTTGTTAGAACTTAGAAGGACAGGCCATTAGAGCAAGTACATTGAGGGTTCATAAGGGGGTTCCACAGTTTTTCTAGTGAACAGTGATGAACCGTGCCTTTGGGGTCACTCTGGTGAACGTATATCATGTTCGACACGTGGTGGCGCCGCGATTTGGTCTATTTTTTTTTTTTTTTTTTTTTTTTAAAAAACAAAAAATAAAATCAAAAATTTAATAATAAAAAATGAAAAGTGAACCCAAGGGGGTCATTGATGTGGATCCTTATAAAGTCTTTGGGGTCGCTCTTAGAAGCACATGCCATTATAATCTTTGGGTTGTTTCAGTCGTGGAGAATCAGATTCCAGCTCGTAAACTATTCAGCATATCAGTATTGTATTTGCTTACGTCGCCCCAATAAAAAAAAAGGTAAACACAAATAGTGAGGAGCACGAAGCCCATATCTAATCCAAATGCAGCTAAAAAATCTGCTAGTAAACGTCACATGATTCACATTTTTTTTCTTCAAATAAACTTTGTCTGCTTCAGAAATTGATTAGAGATAAGATTAATGCTATTAAAATACGGGTTAGGTGACATGTTCATATTTATTGTTGATAGTTGGAATAGTTATAGTTCAACAGAAATCGTTGAAAAGGTACTGCGATTACGAAGACAGGACAAGATGACAAGAAACATGCATAGTGGTTGGTTTGTGTAGACTATTCTGGTTGTGTTTATTATTTGCAATTTGGTTTAAAGTGTCGCTAGTTTATTAGCTAATGATAATTGATATGAAAAATACTATAAGATATCAATAAAAAAGTTTTTATCGCAAATTCAAAAAAAAAATAATCAAAATAAATTTTATTAAAGAGTATAAATATATATTTATATTTTAAGATTAATTAATATAGACTTAGGATTATTTTCTCTTTAGTAAAACTTATTTTGATTATTTTATTTTTAAAGTTATTTTTGTAAAAAAAAAATTAATGCTATCCTATAATATTTATCTAAGTAAAATTTAAAATTGCGAAGTTTTGTTTAAAATATATTTTCATTTGTAAAGATGTAACTAATGGTTGTTTGTTCTTATGAAACAAAGCGAATAACACAAGTGAATCATTTATCCAACTAAACAAGTCCATCATCCAACCCAATATCTCCGCAAATATGGGCCAGTGGGCCGGACAAAATGTGATAAGATAGAAATAAGAAAAAGCGTAACCGCTTATTCAAAAAACGCTCCAGCTGAAATCAAGATCAACCGCTCATTTTCCCCTGACGTTAAAGCAGGTACGTATAAAATCCTCAAACCAAAACACAACCAAACTCCAAAAAACCCAAAAAAAAAAAAAAAAAAAACAGATTCTCAACATTTTCCAGGAAAATATACAAAAATAAATCGATTCCTCTTCAAAGATGGTATGTAATTATCTATGTTCCTACTCTCTTACCATGTTGGTTGGTTAATATTACAATTTATAATTTTTTAGCAGGACAAACCAGCGAGAAAGAGACCAAGACCTCGACCTCTTGAGACCTCTGGTTCTACAATACTCGCCACGGCTCGCGTCGTCTACACAAGAACCAAGACTCTGAATAATCCAGCCTCTTTCCTTGTCCAGAAACTCTTCCAGCTCGTTCTCTTCTTCGCGTCCATCACAAGTCCCTTTCATCGCCATTTTCTCACGATTCTCTCTGCAGCAGACGACCACATACTTGCGGTGCAAGACACGATAGAGACTTACTTCCCTTCTTCTACCTTCGCCTTCCTCAAGATCTCCGATTTGCTGGTGGTAGCAGAGTCTATTCCCGAGAAACTTGACGAGGTTCTTGAGAAGCTTCCATGTTTGATGAGCAGAGCCGCGTGGCTAGACTGGATGCTGATTCACGAAATTTATTGCGTAGATTCTCTTGTGAATGTGTTGAGAGGTTGGAGAGATAAGAACAAAGGGGCAAATGAGAAAGAGATCACTGTGGATAGGAGTTTTAGCAGAAGAGGATCAAACTATGTAGATGAGGAGAATATGAAGTTAGGGGATGAGGGGGAAAAAGTGACGTACAAGGAGGCCTTACAGAGAGGAAGCAGCGGAGAAGATGGTGGAGGAAGCAGCGGCGATCCCATTTTGGAAATGTTTGAGAACGGTTGGATCACGAAGCCCACCAAAAGAAGTAGCAGAAGCGCTGATTCGCTCACATGCTCTCGTTCTGATTCCTACGAGACCACTACATGACTTCCTTTTTAAGTCTTTTGTCTTCTTGTTTGTCTGTAGTAATTTTAAGGATGGTTCCACAAGAGCAACAACAACACAAACCAGTAAACTATATTGTCCTTGTCGACTTTTGTAACTTTTATCTTTATCTCTTTGTAATTATAATATTCTAATAGCATCCTAGTACTAATCAATTAACGTGAAAAAAGTAAACTATTAATGTGAGTTTCTTACCAAAAATAATAATATTATTAAGTGATTATCTGAACGTATGGGCGCAAAGTAAAATTTACTAAGAATTGTTGAATACTAACTTTTATTGTTTATCATCATGTCATAAGTCCTCTAACGTATATTCATGAACTGTTAATATAAAGTTGATGAGTTGAGTCATGTTTGTTGATATTTTTTTTTTTTCTAAAACATATTTAATTTACATTGGACTTCAATGATATCATCCGGATGTTATAATTCACAATCTCACTTCGATATGAAAAATTATATTTTTGAAATAATATGATCAAATAACATTTAAGATCCGCGTTTGCGCAAATGAACATTAATTATATATATAAATTATTTATACATATTATTATTTATTTTGTATCCAGTTACATATTATTCAATAATAAATATATTGATCATGTTACAATAATCTTAATATCATGTAATCACTTTCCAAAAGTAATATTCTACTATTTATAAAGAATGTGTTAATAACACAGTTTTATAAAAGAATATTATATTATTTGAAATTTATTTTTGTAAAAGTATATAATTTTTAGAAGTATGAAGCACATACTATTTTGTAAGAAAAGTGTATCTGCAGATTTTAATATATGCTATAATATAAATCACTGTTTATTTACATTTGATAATTTATATTTGAGCTTTTATGTCTTAACATAGTATCATATATTCTTTGTAAAAAACATATACAGTATATAGAACAATTTAATCATCAAAATATAAACATAAGAATGAAATATTTTCTTAACTTTACCATATATGGATGATTTCTCATTAGAAACATTGAAAATATATAAAATACTAATAAAATAAATAATTTTTTAAATTTATTATTAACTTGTTTAATGTGTAGTTTTATAAAAACTTTTATCTAAGATTTAATTATTTTGTTGCTTATTATTTTTAACTATGGTAATTACTATACACTTATTGTTTTATATTTGAATTTCTATAATTAAAATTTATGTTATAATTGTGTTAAGCCATGTTTTAATTATATATCATTCATGTCATCATTTTAATAGGAAATACTTATCATTTTTTTTCGTAAAATAATTGTAGTAAATACACAATAAGCAAGCATTTCTCAAAAAAAGTATAGGAGACGAGTTATTGCATCTCTTTTTTTGTCACTGAAAATTACTGCACCAATAATGGAAAGAGAGACAATAATAAGTCACTAATTTTGAGATTGGGAACCCAAATAATTTATTTATTTTCTTATTTGTTGAGGTGAACGATAGTTGACTGTCATAAGATATGTAAATAATAGTCATAAATAAGAAAAAAAAATCATAAAAGCAAACCATGAAATTATTCAATAACATCCTTAACACAACTTAACTTATAAAGAAATCACTAAATACTTAAGAGATTATTATCAGACTGATTTTACAACAACATATCTTTCAGACTTTCTGTAGTCTCCATGGCAACGAAAAGAGCAGAAAATATCTCCAGATCTCTTTATTTTTATTTTGTAAGGACAATGCCTTTTGCAAGTTTTGCATATAGGCCGAGTTGGATAGGTGTTGGAAAGACAATAAAGTGTTTCCCGTTTGTACAATGAAACAACAAAGTTTCCAGCTTTCATATACGGATCTCTTCCTATTAGACAATCGATGTGGAGGGTGACTCCACACTCGTTGCATGCATAAAAGCCTTTACGTGGAAATATATCTTCCTCACATATTTCACACCGGTAAAAGTCATCATCATTTTCATCTTCTTTGTACAAAAAAGCGAGTAAATGCTCATCATGCTTGTACCTTGCTTTATGTGGAAGAGTGGCACATCGAAAGCACATAACAAACCCGCATTCAACACAATTTAAGGGTTGTTCATTATATAATTCACAAATGGAACACGACATTCTCTTGTATGCACCAGAAGTTATGAACAAGGGATGTGGATGAGAGTGATGGTTAAACGGCTCACATATAGAGGCACAAAGCATGTCTAACTTCCAATAACAATTCTCGATCAGACACACATATGCGAAACCACATGAGTGACGTCCACATTTTCTACACTGGAAGGAACTTGTGGTGTAACGGAGATCTAGAATCAGTGGATGAACATGTAACATAAATTGTTTCACACGGGGAATATATGCACATGATTCATGTAAAATGAAATCACAGTATTGCTTACAACAATACACATTACCATCATCATAGAAGGGAAGCATGCACGCTTGACAATGCTTGTTTTCATCATGGAATTGTTTTTCAAGTTTCATTAGATGACAAGGATGGCTCTGATGCAGTATAACTCCATCACCTCTATCTTCAAACATTTTAGTATTATTTTCATATGTTTCTTCAGGCTCTCCTTCAAGTTCTTTCCCATCAGACACATCATCTCGTAGCGCACATCTAGAGTGCATTGCATAAACACATTCTTTCACGCAAGAATATTCTCCGTAATTTATATCTATCTTTTTATAACAAACTCCACAATCAACCGACTCCTTAAAAGGATTACTAGGAGTAAAAGCGAGACGGTGATTATGACGAGATACCTTTATGACATATGGTAAGTCGATACACCTTTTATGAACAAGGAAATCACATAGGAGACATGCGTACAGTATGTGAAAATATTCATCCACCAATCCACAAACATCGCAAGCCAATCTAGATTTCCTAGGAAAGTAATGCAGAGTATGCCTATGCCTTTTCGGATTGTCTATTGCAAGGGGTATTTTTGGATTTATCGAGCAAACAATATGAATTGCAAAATCACAAACAAGGCAATAGTATGATAGACTCCTATTGAAATGGCGTTGACAAGAAATACAAGCTTTGTTAGAGTAATTCCTAGACCATAGAAGTTGAAGAGGATGCTTTGGATGAGCAGAGGAATGGTAAATAGAAGGAGCCTCAACACATTCTTTGTGATATAAACAATTGCAGTCTCTGCAGAAGTAATAGGTATCCGTTTCGAACTTGTGATCACAATCTTCACAATACTTGTATAGTATTTCATCACTGTCTTTTTTGTTGCGAAGAAATAGAGAATGGAGATTATCAGAATCTTTCTCTTTTTCAAATCGTTTTCTTGGGCACATGAGACGACATGAAGGAACATGGCTTACAGGCTCCATGGCTCTATTATGTTATTGTTTTGGTATGATAGATTTGTAATGTTTACTTATTACAACAACTAATATGCTATATATATACTGGACAATAGTTTATATGTTTACAAAGACATATCACGCCAAGTATTGCAGTTTATGTTTATTTCAAACTTTCTCACAACAAAGCAAGAATATGATTCTTTTACAAATGTTAGAGTTTTAAGTTTTGTTTCTTCCTTTTTTAATGAAAAAGAAAGTGTTGAGTTCCACAAGTTATTCAATGTTCTTTTATTTATTTATGCACATTTATACAGCTATATTACAAATGGTGGTCTTCCTTATGTTTCACGTTTATATGATGCTCCATTCTACATTTATATCAAAAAAACTTAAGCAACAATAAAACATGAGCTAAAAAAAACAATAAAACATGAGACGTACTTTTACTTTTCTAAATCCAATAATATTATTATTTTAATAAAATTTAGTTATTTGATTAAAAATAAGATTTTAAAAAGTCAAGCTATTTATAATTTTCTCAGTATCATTTCTTATCGTTAAATAGTATTTCATAATACATCTCAACTCAACTCAAATGAGATAAAAAATTTTTTTTCTCTTATTTTTAAAGTCAAGCTATTGTTTTTTGGTTTCCCTCTGCAATTCATGTTCTTACACGTGGCATTTGTTTTTTTTTCTTATTCAACATCTGAATTGCATGGGCTACAAGTTGGGCTTGATTATAAATTAGGGTATGTTCTTTATGGGCCTTTTCTTCTAAATGGTCAACTGAAAAAAAGAACCACAAATCTAATCGGTTTAGTCTCTGGTTTAATTTATGATTACATTCATTTTTTTACACAACACAAGCGAGTAAATAGATCGGTCCTAAAACCCTAGTACCTGTCTCTCTCTCGTGAGAGAAAGTATGAGCATCATCGCAGGCTCCTACGAGAGATTCATATGGGGTTTCAAGCTTAAACCCACAAAGCACGACGCCGACACTCAAAACCCTAACCCTCTCCCCTCTCTTCTCCTACCCTTCCCACATCTCCTCCATCACCACCGTCGCTTGCTCCGGTCCCGCCGCTGCTTCCGGCGGCTCCGACGACACAATCCATCTCTACGATCTCCCTTCCGCCTCTTCCCTGGGCTCTCTCCTCGACCACAACCACACAGCTTCAATCACCGCCCTCTCCTTCTACACTCCCGCTTCACTCTCCTTCCCTCGTAATCTCATCTCCGCCGCCGCTGATGGATCCGTCGCTATCTTCGACACTGACCCTTTTGTTCTCCTCAAGTCCTTTCGTCCTCATAAGAAGGCGGTTAACGATCTCGCGATTCATCCCTCTGGGAAGCTTGCTTTGGCTGTTTACCGTGATGAGTGTTTTGCGATGTTGAATCTTGTGAGAGGGAAGAGGAGTTTTTGTTGTAGGTTAGGGCATGAGGCGAGTCTTGTGAAGTTTGATCCGAGTGGGGAGAGGTTTTTCATGGTGGTGAATGGTAAAGTTGGTGTTCATCAGTCTGAGGATGCTAAGCTTCTTCTTGAGCTTGATAATGGTAGCCGCAAGCGTATACTCTGTGCTTCTCCTGGAGATGTAAGAGATTCTCTCTTACTTATCTCTTTGTCTCTATCTAGTAACTTGTCTTCCTCAACTTGTGTCTTTAAGTATTTGTACATAGCTAAAGTATGTAACTTTGAATGTGTTTGATGCTAAATCTAGATGGGTTTAGAGCTGTTCATGGTTTCTTTCTAATGCTTGCTCCTATGTTACCAAAATGTAATTTCTGAAAGAGCCCACCTCCTTGAAGCCATGAAAAAGAGTCTGATTGTTTGCTTAATCTGCTTCAGAGTTGAATTCTTGTTTTGTTTTAGTTTTTATATTACTGTGATTTATCATTAGAGAAGAGCCCGTTTTTCTAAAGCCTCTAGAAACGAGTTATTTGGATATGCAAATTGTTCTGGTGATGGCTTTGATTCAGGGTTTTATACCTTGGCTAAAATATTTGCTTCATTTGCAACAGAGTGGAACTCTGTTTACAGCTGGTGAGGATCGGGCCATAACAGCTTGGGACACAAATAGCGGGAAGCTTGCTTATTCCATACAAGATGCTCACCCAGCTCGTATCAAAGGTGTCGTCACGCTTACCAGGAATGACAGTGAAGGTGCATCGGAAGATCCGTACTTGGTTGCTTCTGCATCTTCTGATGGGATCATACGTGTTTGGGACATGCGAATGGCCGCTAAAGAGAATGCAAAACCATTATTAGCCGAGACTAACACTAAATCAAGGCTTACTTGTCTTGCCGGTTCAGCTCTTAAATGTGAGTTTACACGTTTCGATTAAACATACAAAGACAATGAAATAAAA
This sequence comes from Moricandia moricandioides, assembly GCA_905132885.1. Classification (NCBI taxonomy): domain Eukaryota; kingdom Viridiplantae; phylum Streptophyta; class Magnoliopsida; order Brassicales; family Brassicaceae; genus Moricandia; species Moricandia moricandioides. Next base: position 72,574 of record CAJHQQ010002028.1, read on the forward strand.
CTCTGGACAAGTTGTGACATATGATTTTTCATCTTTCTCTGTTTTATTATTCAGCTATGAGACGGCCACAGATTGGAAGTCAAAAAGCTCAGAGGCTAGAAGAAGAGCCGAACTCAGGATGAGAGCTGTGTGGAAGCGTTTGAGCTTACAAATTTTCTGATATAAGTTTTGATAGAATGAATCTTAATGATCCAAGTATGTCCTTGTCGAATTACAATTAAACAGTTCGTTAAACCCTCGATTTGTGAAAGAAACCCATACTTACTATTTATCATTCACTCCTAACATGGCTTGTTGTGCATTACTTAGCAATCACTAGTTTACTCAAATTGCATTGAGCCTAAACGTTGTACAGTAAAGCTGATTCAATGTATGTTTCCAAAAAAAAAAGGAGAGCGTCACACCGTTTGTGAATGCATTGAAAACAACAACATGAGCTCAATACTGAGTAGTGTTGTTTGGGATTTTGCCTTGTTTCAATTGAGAAAGAGCATATTCACCGGTACGGATGAGATCGGCAACGTTGTGTTTAGAAACCTCCTCGGAGCCAAACAAGAAGATGGTCTTAACCTCAGCTTTCTTTGCGAGTCTTGACGCGTAACTAAGCTGCAGTTTAGGTGAGTTAATGCTCCTTAGTAATTGGCGGTACAAGGAAAGAACTTTGCCTCTGTTCTTTGCAGCCTCTTCTGCTGTTAACCATAGCAAGCTCTTCATGACAACACAAGATTTGTCCCTGCAAGAAAAAAAAGAGGGAAATGCTCATTGAGTAATTTCGTCGAACACCTGTTGCGCAAGAACCAAACACCAAAAGGATGTAATAACAAGACAGAGACGATATACATCGCCCAAACAATTAGCTAAAAGAAGCAGACCTAAGGAAACTTCAATACTCTTGACTTGCCTTTAGCTGGCAGAGATTTTCAACGGACGGCGAGCGAGCAGGTGAGCCTAATCTTAAGATCAAATCAACGATCACCAAGAGAGAGATAGCAAATCCCTAAATTAATGGTTTTGACTTTTTTTTGGTTCTTATAAACCAACTCTCAGTTTCAGCCTAACCGGTTCAATCTCTGGTTTATTTATTCATCTATAAGCCGCTGAGTTATCCAATCAAACAAAATAAAATAGCATCATAACCAATAATCAACATACATATACGGACAGTTAATTTGGAAATTTGCTGAGAAGATTATATTTATTTAATAGTGTTTTTGAAACAAATTAAATTTCAAGAAAATGGAAAATCTTAACAACGCTTAGGAACAGGAACAAAAGAAAAGGAAAGTTCGAAGAGGCTTGAGTTGCAAGTAAGAAAACGTGTGGAGAAACAAAAACAAAACCTATCAGGAGTTGATTTTAGATAACTCTCTTTATATACAAACACATTAGATCACAACACCCTCTACCAATACAAATCATTCTCTCCACTTTCGTTTGCTTACAAACCCTATTTTTTCAGTCGAGAAAGAGATAGCGTGTTAAACACTCAAAGAAAGAACTAGAGAGAATGATGCAGAAGCAAGAGTTCTTAGAACTGTTTGAGGCAGCAACTAAAGCGGCAAAGTCTGCTGCGAGAGGAGACGTTAAGAATAAGAACTCTCCAGCGGTCTCTAGGTGTGTGGAGGCCATGGTTCGTTTGAAGGAAGCTCCAGAGTCACTTGCTTGCGAGATGGTCATCGATCTCAAATACCCTCAAATTGGAAAGAGTCACAGCCTTCTCGTTGATCACAAAAACCCTAGAATCCAGTTCGAGGCAAAGCTTCTTTACTCTCTCTGGCTAAGGTGTCTCTACGCCAAGGGAAGGAAACAGAGCCGACCAGTGGTGAAGAAGGAGACAAAGAAGCGTGTGGAGGAGACTAGCGATTCTAACAGAGACAAAGTGCGTGAGATTCTTGCAAAAGCTTTGTCTAAAGTCGCTAACGAGGCTGTGGAGATGAAGGAAGGAGTGGTTTCTTGCGATTCGTGGAGTGTGGCTGCCTCTGTTGAAGCTGCCATGTTTGAGAAACTAGGTTCTTTCGAGGGGACTCAAAAAGCAAAGTACAGATCCATTCTATTCAACATGGGAGACAGCAGCAATCCAGACCTGAGGAGGAAAGTGCTATACGGTGAGATCAGTGGAGAAAGACTGGTGACGATGAAGAAAGAAGAGATGGCTAGCAACAAGATTCAGATGGAAGTTCAAAAAATCCAAGAGAAAGCAAAAGATAGGGAAGAGAATCGAGTTAAGAGTATGATGATGTTTCAGTCAGACAGTATGCTCATGACTTAAGCAC